>JAQHUG010000020.1:13706060-13730949 GCA_028555095.1 Dicrostonyx torquatus
AGTCTTCTCTAGGGCCACCCTCATAGATTTCAGGGAATTTCCGTTGCACCAGATTTCTACATTGCTCCCCAATTCCCCCCACTTCCAGTTATCTCTCCTAGTACTGTCCCCGTCCATCCCCCAACCTGATCACTCATGTTCCCATCCCCAACTGCCCCCAGTCTATCCACAAAACCTATCCTAGTTCCCCTTCCCAGAGATATCTCTCGAGCCCTCCTTGTTACTTAGCCTCTCTTGGTCTGTAGATACAATCTCAAAGTAGTTTTGATTTGCATTTTCCTGATGGCTAAGGATGTTGAATATTGCTTAAGTGTTTCTCGGGCATTTGAGATTCTTCCGTTGAGAATTCATTGTTAAGATCTGTACCTCATTTTTAATTGGATTATTTGGTTTGTCAATGTCACTTCTTGAGTTCTTTATATATTTTGGGTATTAGCCCTTTTTCAGTTGTGGAGCTGGTAAAAAATCCTGTCCTCGTCTGCAAGCTGCCATTTTGTCCTAATGACAGTGTCCATTGTCTTACAGAAACTTTTCAGTTTCATGAGGTTCCATTTAACAATCTTTTTAAACTAATCCTTCTAGGTCCTATTAGTGCTGCCTATATGTGCATGTATGAATGTTAATTTTTCCAACATAATATTTTTATTGATTATTTTGGAGTGTTACCCTAATCGCATTCATTACTTATCTTCCTGGGTCCATCCCCATGCTTGTGACTTCTCCCCACTAAAAAACAAAAAGCAAAAAAGAAAAGAAAGAAATACCAAGTCCAGTATTTGTGCTGTTCATATACTCATTAGAGTATAGTCAAACTCCCAGTGGTCAGCCCATTGAACAAAACTGAGTCCTTCCTTGTCCCAAACCTTAAATGTGATCAGTTTTCATCAGGAACTATTAGTACAGAGATTACAACAATATGTATAAATGTAAAACTGCATGCAACTATATGCATACAAGTGTTATCTATATAAACCTTTTAAATTATTCTATATTTGTAGATTTAAGTTTTTCTTAATTGGACAGGGCTTACCAGTTTTACTTGCTAAGTGCATCGACTTTTGATTGCTTTAGAAGTTTTCTCTGATTTCATCCCTTTGATTCCTTTTCCCTCTGAGGACAGTAGCTAACCACTGAAGATTAAACAGGGATATAGGCTGAGGACCTCTGAGAAATCAGCCTGCAAGAGGTGGCTGCAACCTCCAGGCTCCAGGTACACAGCCAGGAAGTTTCAGGACTTGGAGAGTGGGAATCATACAGATGACAGATTCAGCTAGATTTTAATCCTGGCCCTGGTGAGCAAGGAGACGTATTCCTGGTTTAGGTTCATCCCTGCATGGGTAAGCTCATTCTAAGAGGGAGAATAAACAGCTGACACATTTCTGAATGAAGACAGACACATGATCTGTGAGACCAGAACCTCTGGGTTTCCGTTGCTGTGACAAAACACCATGACCAAAATCAAGCTGGGGAGAAAGGGTTTAATTGACTTTAATTAATTCCACATCACTGTATGCCACTAAAGGAAGCCAGGGCAGGAACCTGAAGGTAGGAACTGATGGAGAGGCTATGAAAGGGAGCTGCTCATTGGCTGCTCCCTATGGCTTGTTCAGCATCCTTCCTTATAGAACTTGGGACCACCTGTCCAGGGATGGCACCACCCACAATGGGCTGAGCCCCACTGATGCCCCACTAAGAAAATGCCTCATAGTCTTGCCTACAGCTCCATCTTATGGAAGTAATTCCTTAATTGTAGTTCCCTCCTCTCAGATGACTTCAGGCTGTGTCAAGTTGACATAAAATTACCCAGAACACAAGCCAAGACCTGAGATGAAGACGTGATCTCTACGTAAAGATTGGCAGCAGATCTTATCAAAGCCAACATCTGGTGCATGTCCAATTCCCAGGGCATCTGGCATGCTCAGTGAGACTGGCATGCTCAGTGACACTCCAGTCAGTGAAGGACAGGGAAGACAGATGGAAAGTGGAGATCTAGACATAGAAATGGAGACAACTCAGTGAGGCCAGGAGAGAGGCCATGGATCAGAAGATGTTCAGGAGCCCTAGGATTCCCCTAGCAATACAGTAGGTGTTCAGGGACCCTAGGGGTAACAACACAGTCCTACACTGCAGACTAGTTTGACTTTGGTTGTAGTGATGATGGTCTACGCCCTGTCCTGAGCCCAAAGAGATCTCCTGGGCTAAAAGACACTAAACTAAATCTGTTTTACAGATGAAGAGATATTACAGATATTATAGGCCAAAGGGACAGGCAACAGACTCTCCTCCTGCCTTTTTTTCCTCCCTCCCTCCCTTCTTCTTTCCCTCCATCTCTCCCTCCCAACTTCTCTCCTTCCCTTCTTCCATTCCTTCCTTCCTTCCTTCCTTCCTTCCTTCCTTCCTTCCTTTCTTCCTCCTTTCCCTTGCCCATCCTTATCCTCTGCTCTTGCCATCAGATAGATTAGATGCCCAGCTCTAAGTTGGCTTTCAATGCAAAGGAAATGATCAAGCACTGGTTAGCACCCACTGGGACAGAGTGCCTAGCCGTGCCCATGATTGCTACCGGGCAAAGATATACAGAGATTCACATAGAGCCACGAACCTGCTTCTTAACAGTGGACCTGCTTCCAGGAAGACACGAGAGACACTGCCCATGCTAGCAGCACCACACCAGAGTCACGGCCCTTTGCAGGGCGGGGTGCAAAGTTGAGGCTGATGAGGTCTTTGCCTTCATTGCCTGTAAGGGCAGAGCAGCTGGCTCTGCAGCTGCAGATGAGCCAGGTGCTCCACATCCTGATGTTGAGCAGTTCACCCAGGTGCTGAGGGAAACTCACCAGGACAAGCTCTTTCTACATCTTCAAGTGGCTACAGAAGAAAAATCTGGGATGGGCAGCATGAGGGCAGGGGCGTTGCCAAACTAAATCTGCTTCAGCGAGCCCAGAAAGAATATGAGCAGATGTGACAGTGTTTCCCATTAAAGCAGGCCCCTTGTCAAGTGCAGAAACCCTCAAGAGTTGGTTGCACACGCTCTTGTGGAGTCAGCTCCCTGCGTGTTTACATGGCAGTCACGGATGCTGCAGACTAGCTCCAATTAAACTCTAAAAGAAGGAAGAAGCGCTGCGAGCATCAAACATAACTGTTTCTCTGAGACACATGTTCCTGTTGTCCTTTCCCATCCCATGACCTCAGGGTGACACACGGCTGAGCTCCTGGGGTAGAAGAATACCAGTAGCTTCAGACCTGGTGTCTCCCTCTCCCTCCAGGCTTCTGGGAAGACTGGGTTAGCATGTAAAAGTTCTCCAGCACTGACCCCGACCGTGGCTTACAGAAAACGAGGGACACTCTGAGGTTGACCATCACTGACCACACACAGCGCATAGTACCTGGTGCCGTAGTCACCAGGAGATGCCTTTGGCTTACTCAAGGGTAACATTTCTGTGAATGCACCCAAATCTGTGCCTGGGTTATTTCATGGAGTCAGAAAATCAGAATCCCTTTATTCTACCCAATAAAAAGCTACTGCATCCCCGGCCACACAATGGCCCCTTGATGGATGTGGACTCAGCACATGGATTGAATAGCTAATCTTCAGGACACTACAGTATGTTCACTTCTGAGTATGTTTAATTTAGTCAGCTAGGAAATGGAAGGACACAGTTCGTTTATTTATTCACTCAAAAATATCCATTAATGGTTTATTTGTATGACATCATTTCAGGCCTTGAAGTCACAGTGGTAGAGGAGATAAGCATGGTATTGCCTAAATGCTCAGGGTTCTCTGGTCACACATGACAGAGAACATAGAGGAAAGTAACTCAAGTAATCAATATGTCCTGACCATAAAAGCCAAAGAAGTCCCCTGGAGTGGACTACAGGAAGAGAGGGGTATAGTATGGGAAAGACAGGAATACAATAGCCTCTCTCAGAGTCTCACAAACTTGTAGTCAATTCTGGCAACTTGAGAAAGCAGGCTTTAAAAAAATTAAAATGCATTTTTTCTGCTTTTTTTTGAGAAAAAAATGTGCATCTAGGAAGAATGTGTGGGACTTCCCATCTCACATGCTGTCACTTAACACACAGAACAGCTAATCTCGTCAGGAAGTGCTGGTCACAGCAGGACAAAGAGAAAACTGAGAAATTAATGTCACCTTGCTTATGAGCCAGCAGCACAATGCATACACTATGCTATTCCATTACATAATGACAAATGGTGACCTGATTCACGCACAAGGCAGGAGGCTGGTCCACAGAGGGGGCAGGCATTGAGTTTTAGAGGTGTCTGGGTCACATTTTTCCTTGTGCCTAAGCAATGCCTGGAGTGCCATGGTTCTGACTCAGGGCTTGAGATGGGGTCCAAAGTTCTCATTCTTTCTCCTCCTCTTCCTTCTCATCCTCATTCTTTAAAAACCAAAGACGTAGCCATCAGGGCGGCCACAGAAAGTTTGTTGTTGAAGAGGCTCAATGGACAAGTCAACGAAAGTCACAGAGTAGTTTTATGGAGAAGAGCAATAGTTTCTAGGACTTCCCAAGGAGTGTGCCAGTCTTGAATATCCTTCACTCCAGCTTGCCCACCAGGACCACATTGCCTTGTCTAGGAGACAGAGATCTATGCAATGGAATTGAAGGGGCAAGACTAGTGAGGGTGCTTTGAAGATAGAATGCCTTGGAGACATGCCAGAAATAATTAACTCATTGTGATTGACTCTTTGTGAGGCATGGATATAGCCTAGAAGGCAAAGAAAGAAAGAACTGCTGTTCCAAAGCCCTTTAGTAATGACCACTTTGTACAGAGAGATTGACAGGATATTATTCTTTAATCAAAAGAAAGCATGAGTGGACAAGAAAGCCAAGCCCACAGAGATCTCTCGTGTGGACTGTAGACCATTCTCCCTGCATGGATATGAAATAAGGCATGAGAAACTGTGGGTCCATCATCATCTTCCTTCTCAGGATCTGGATGACCTTGGAGTAAATCCCATCTCTTCTTCTCAGCAACCTTCTCATTGGTAAGATGAAGAAGTTAAACTAGAAAGTCTCCTGTGTCCTTTGTTCCTGCTACGGAACATCGCTGTGCATACCGCTAGGAAAACTGCACATAAATTTGCTCTTTGACCTGTCAGAATAAGTATGGCTAAAAACAGAATGCATATGTATTCCACGTCAGAGTGATGGCACTGGCTGCTTCCTAATTATCTACTCAACCAGTGTAATCCAACAGCCACAGTTAAATTTATGTTGAGAGCAGCGCATGCATTGGGCTGATCAGGATGTAGTAAATTAAAATTTAGAAATGCCCTTTATATTAACTTAAAGGCATCCCTCTGACACTTGCAACAGAAATGTTATCAGCACCTGAATGAGGCCATTAACACAACAAAAGTTGTGTTACATAATGTCAAAGTGCCGTGCTATGTGCCTGACCTTGTAAACACTGCACTTGTAACTAAGCAGAAATTCACGGTTATTGCCTCTGGCTCTAGGCCAGATCAAAAGACACAGAGTGGGAGGCTGGACTGCATCTCTTCCTTCACTTTTATGAGGACCACAGGAAGCTAGTCCTAACACAGGTGAGTTACGTCCCACTAGAGCCCATTCATTGGTCATTTAAAGGTCATCACTCCACTATAGAATGATTGTTATTTTTGAAATAAAAGGTAACAAGGAATTCACAAGACAAGAATTCCCTAAAGTGCATTTCAATTAATGTTCTACCTCGAACTTAACATATACCAAAATATTCAGAGGTTTTTGTTATCTCATAAATAACAATAAGGCTAACATTTAATCCCTATAAAATGGTGAAACGTGTGCTAGCAACATTACTGAAATTCTTTCTTAGTTTTATAATTATCCTGAAAAAACAGGTCTTACGGACGTAGCTGAAGTTTGAGGAGTCAAGTTATCTGTTCACTGTCAACCCAAAAGTCTGAACCTATACCCACTTCACTGAGACTTGCATGTCAATCAGCTGCAGAAACAAACATTGCAGTATCCTGCTTAACAGTGTGGAGCACACCGGAATCGCTCCGAACTGTATGGGAGGGATGCACAGCCTTCCCTATCTAGGCTGCACCATCTTCCCTTGCTCTTGGAGGAGATACAGTTAGCGGCCAATGCTGTGAGACTGTATTGCAAGAGTGATTGCATGGATGGTTTCAAATAAAGAGTCCTAGCTTTTCCAAGGAACTTTCAAAAGTAATTGATACTTGTAGATAAAGGATGCTTTATAATACAATGGAACCATTTAAGAGCCATATGATGCTTTCTGTTATATATCGATATAATCGATACAATACATTGAAACATCTATGGATTATTCCACACCAAGCTCTATTGCTTATCCTGAATGAGAAATGTTTTCCGAGCAACTTGGATTAAAATAAGTAGGTTCATAACTCATCGAGAAGCTACGTGTAAGTGCAAGGAGAGGACGTGTGGATTGTACAGACCTGCAGGGCCTAGGCCACAACCTCAGGGTCCAGATTTCTAAACACATGAACTTTCAAAAAATAAGTCTATGGTAAATTCTTCCGCATAAACAGATAAATAAGCTGGCATGTAGCTCGAGGGTAGCACATTTGCCTAGCTTGTGAACGGTTGTATGTGTGTGTGTGTGTGCGTGTATGTGTTGGCATGTGCTTAAGTGCATGCATATATGTGTGATTGAAATAAGATTATATTTTTGCAGCAGAACCTGGGATGACTGAGAATGAATGATACTGTCAAGTTTTATTGGGCAATCCAGGGTGTACATACTTGTTCATTGCAAGGAACTACCTGCACAACCAGTAGGATATTGCAAAAGTGAGAGGGGTTCTGTTGTTGTTGTTGTTTGTTTGTTTGTTTGTTTGTTTTCTATTTAGCTCCCATGACTGGGCAGCTTGGACTAATGAGCTGTAATTGTCTTGTGCATGGAAACCGCCAAGCCTCTCTCTTCCCGGTTTTCCTCTGAGTCCATCCTCCATTGCTTCCATCCTGGGATTCTATTCCGGGGAACCCAGTTCACTGACTCAGTGGTGAGAACTTTTGTTCCAGCGATGGCAGGAGGAAAAGATGAGGCCAGAGATGGATAGCAAAGACGAGGTTATATAAAAGGTCACGTGCCTGTAAAGGTGACATTCACTTCCGAAACTCAGTGTCCTCCACAGACAACCTTTTAAGGAACCCTCTAAACATGGATCTAGACTGGGCTGTCCCACAGAAGTCGTGCCTGCTACCCTTCTACCTTTGTCTTCGTATTTGGATGCCGGGTGTGATGGGATTGGTGTTTGCAGGATGGAAGTAGGTGGGGGAGGGAGGAGTTTGCCGAGAGCTCTGAGTCAGGGTCCTGGTAGACAAGCTTTAGGGTATTCCCCAGGAGCTATTTTCTTTCCCATAGTGAGAACACACTGCCATAAATCTCTAGCAGAGCGCTGTTAAAACACTCAAGGAATTTAGAAGGCAGGAGTGGATTTTCATGCTTCATCTGGCTAATAAGGAGGCTGGAGGGTCCCTGGCATGCCTTCTTCTGGACCAGTTTGTCACTGTAGTGCTAAGGATCATGGTGGTCTGAAAGATACCAGCTCAGTGATTAAATATGGATGGAAAGCCCCTGTACTCCATCATTTCTGAATATCGAGAGGTAGGCATCTGGAGGAAAGACTACGTGGCTAGCAACTCTCCAGGATGTGCGCACAGTCCTAGATGTCCTCATGAAGGAGAATTTCTTTCTTTCTTTTTTTTTTTTTTGGTTTTTCGAGACAGGGTTTCTCTGTGGCTTTGGAGCCTGTGCTGGAACTAGCTCTTGTAGACCAGGCTGGTCTCGAACTCACAAAGATCCGCCTGCCTTTGCCTCCCGAGTGCTGGGATTAAAGGCGTGTGCCACCACCGCCCGGCTGAAGGAGAATTTCTAATGTCAGAGTAGAACAGGAAGCTAAGAAGCAAGACCATCCCACAACAGACGGGACTCTAATGACCGGAGATCTAAGGAGTTCTTAGGAGAGTCCCCATCCTCTCAGAGTAGCCCTTGCATCTTCTCTGCTGGTTAAGAAGTTAATTTGCATGAGCCCCTTTCATTTCATTATTCATGCAACACAAATTAAATGGTTTAGCTGTTTCAATAGAGATTAATTACATTAGGCAGAAAGCACATTTCCAGTTCAGGCCATGCTTTCTAGTTCATTTAATTCGTTATCCCGTGTGCTATCCAGTGACATCCTGAAGATAACAGCTAATTTCAATCACGTGTGTCTGGTCAGCCCCATTTCTTCCAGGTCCCTCCCCCGCCCCCCCGCTAAGAAAACAATTACCTACAACAAAAGAAAGAGGGGTATATACTTAGGACAAAGGGCTTTTCTCCTATTGGTTGTCTTTGCTTATTGTGCCATTGTGTTTGCTTTCTGTTTGAATGACAAGTGGAGGCATGCTGGCCTCAGCCAAGACTCTTCTGCTCTCCCGCAGCAGCAGAAACCCGAAGGCACAGAATGATGGGAGGAAGGGACCAAATTTGGGCCACCATGTATACAGTTGGAGGCCATTACAAATGAGAGGTTGGCTAGGTTGTCTCTCCTGATTATTGCCGGAAGAACTGAAGGGGGAAACCAAAGGACCCAAGGCAGAGGAGCAGTGGAGTAGAGTTTGCATAGCAAGGCATATTTTTATTATTATACCCATGTTGATAACAGAATGATGAGTTTGCAGTTCAGCAGAGAAGCCCGATTCCCAGGCCAGGATGTTCAAGGTCATAGAAGGCACCAAAATGCTATCTGTCTTCAGGAAAACGTCTGAGGTGTGGGAACATTATAGTTACCCAGAAATTGAGGAAGACACTGGCATTTCTGCATTCCTGCTCACAATTGTTGACATTCTAAATTCCTTCATGAGAAATAACATCAGATGTTCCCATGCCAATGTCACAAATTCATTATGCCTTCGCCTAACCTTAATTCAAACCAAAGACACACCCTTTTTATTCTTTTTTATTTTTTGTTTTTTCAAAACAGGGTTTCTCTCGATAGCCCTGACTGTCTTAGAACTCACTCAACTGTAGACTAGGCTGGCTTTTAAACTCACAGAGACCTCCATGCCTCTGTCTCCCAAGTGCTGGGGTTCAAGGTGTGCGCCACTACTACCTGGCCCCTTTTTATTTTTTAATATCCTCAAAAGCATGTGATTATGTATCAGGGTAACACGGCTGGCAACAGAACGCTGGACACAGGAAGAACAGGAAATCAGTAAAGAATCACAGTTATTAGCAGTAGAGTTCTAAGGGCTGAGGAGATCCATCCGAACCAGGGTAGCCACAGCTGTGATGATGAAAGCTGTCCAGCAGTGTCTCATGACTGCTCCAGCCGAATGTGAAGTAGTCGACAGTAGTCAGAAAAATTCAAACAAGATAAGCCAGTGAGTTGTTGGGATCCCTGATACTCTTTTAATAAAGGGTACCCCAGGGACAGCCCATTTCGTAATAAAGCTGTTCTAACTTCTCTCAGTGTTTTCTCTAATGCTCCTAGGATCTGAGCTGTAAGGTTAGTGGCTTTACAAACAGCACGGGCTGAAGGTTTACAGCAAGGCCAGGTGCAGACAGAAGAAAAGCGGCTGATGCCACTGTAGTAGAGATGGACAAAAGACTGGAATGGCCATCACAGGCAGCTAGGAGCTCTCTGCGCTTCCGCATAGAATGCAATTGGATGCCAACAATAGGGCAAGCTTGTATCAGTAGCACAAAAACCAGAAAACTTGGCTCAAAGAGAAGGAAAAGTATGGCTCCCGCAGAGAAGGGGGCAGCCCACAGTTAAGTTTTTCCCTGTGTTAAGCATTGCCAAAGTCTAACATTTCTAAGAACATCTTTCTGAGAACAGATTGAGGGACAGTCCATTTGTGTCCCCACGTCATGAAAGAGGGAACTTCTATTCAGGTTTTAAACAAGTCTTGGCCACCGTGTCCCAGACATGGGATCTTAGGCTCTCAGTTTTCAGCTCTTCCTCTCAACAGTCCCATAGCATATGGAGATGTAATTCGGGAAAAGGGGACGGTTGTTTGAAATCCATGCATATCTTAGGAATGGGCTCACATTTTCCACGTGTTCCTTACTCAGGAAACTTATCATCAACCCTGGGTAAAGGAATGCACTGGAGCCACAAAGAGACACTGTTAAATTTGCCTCGATTCCCTCCCTTGTGAACTCACCGAGCCCCCTGGGCTATTGAAGAAGCACCAATTTGTCAGATACAGAGGGATGGGTAGCAGAAAATGTCATCTTCTGAGTCATCAAAAGAGTCAGGGAACTGGGAACAGGAATATCCAAAACTCAAGGCTCCTTTATAACTTCTTGCTTCCCTTCTGAAGGGGTTGTTTGCCCCCATGGTTCCTCCTTGTACCACCAGGGAAGGCATCCTTTATAATTACTAAAAATTAAGTGGAAAATCACAGAGAGAGAAGATCTTTATAGGTAATGCTCCCTCTTGTAGACGCAACCTACAAAAGGCTTCCAATACCTCCTGCCAGTCGCTAGCTCTCAGGGTACCCTAGGGAGGGGCCTAGTAACAGTGTCTCTTTATATATTTGTGTAATATCTGAAAATCTTCCTTAGATGTACATACTCTAAACCTACAGAGCATACATAGCCTGAAGTAAACATAAATAATCTGCCTACTTGTTTCGTTTTGTTCCATATTTATGTCCCTGGCATCTTGGAGAATACCCTGCATAAGATTTTCTGGGTTACTTACACCTCTGGCATTCTCTGGGGGATCTCTACCCTGTGAGAGCCCCATATTTGGCACTAGCCGTGAGAGGCTAGCCAAGTTGTCTCTTGTGATGAATGCTGGAAGAAATGAAGTAGGAGCCCGGAGACTCAAGACAGCAGGGCATTCGAGCACCAACAAGGCTCGGTTTTATTGTTATACCTTCAGCGGAGAAGCCTGTTCCACAGGACTGCATGTTCAAGGTTATATAAAGCACAGCAATATTGTTTGTCTACAGAGAAACATCTGAGGTAGGGGAAACATCATTTCCCCTAACTACTCTCTAGAAACTGAGGAAGGTTCCAGGCATTTCTGTGTTCCCCTCACCCTTGCTAGCATTCCAAATTCCCTTCTTGAGAAATATCCACATCAGGGGGTTCCCATGCCCGAGTCACAGATTCATCATATCTTCACATGACCTTAACTCAAACCCTAAAGCTTCGTAGCATTTATAGGGGAGACACTGAAGGCAGTTGGGCCCATGGGCCAGGTATTTTTCCTGTGTCTGTATGTACCTTTTCCAGAGATCTTTGTGAAGATGGGTTTTAGAGGACCAACCAGGAACACCAAAGAGATGAAGTGTCCTTCCCTGAGCTATGAACAATAAGAAAAAAATTCCTCACAGTTTTACCCAGCTACTTGGATTTTAGTTAACTCCAGATGTAGTTATGTTGAAGTAAATATAAATAATCTGCCTACTTGTTTTGTTTTGTTCCATATTTATGTCCCTGGCATACAAGGACAGTCATCACAACAGGCAACTGAGAAGAGCTGGGAGAAAGAGAGGTGTCTTTCCCAGGGAACAGTATACCATCTATTTAAGAAGTTTCTTTGATGAGGGTTGAGAGAGACATTGATCTGTGGGTATAACAGTAAGTTATTAGAAGTCATTGTACTACTATATCCATTTAGCAGAAGAATAGTGATACGTTCTCTCCTTGGGCCTATGAGCTGTCTAACCACAGATTCTTGACCCAGTGAACATTAATAGGTACGGGTTCTACTCATAGAGCAGGTTTTAGATCCAATCAGAGAGGGTTGGAACTGACATAATAGTCATGCCACTAGTGCACCAGTGGGCATTATTTTATCAGGGCAGTTGTTGGTACTGCAGCATGCAGGGATCATGGCTTGCTGGATGAGATTGATTTAAAAAATAATAATAAGCCAGGCGGTGGTGGCGCACACCTTTAATCCCAGCACTTGGGAGGCAGAGCCAGGCGGATCTTTGTGAGTTCGAGACCAGCCTGGTCTACAAAAGCTAGTTCCAGGACAGGCTCCAAAGCTACAGAGAAACCCTATCTCGAAAAACAAAAAACAAAACAAAATAATAATAATAATAATTGTAGAGATGAATTTTGCTTCCAAATTTAAAAAGAATCCCTGAGACTTGTGGTTTAGTCTAAAAAGTTTCAAAAATTTTTCATTTTCTCAGTTTGATTTCAGTCTGTTTCTGGGGAGCATGTTTGAGATGGGAGCACCAAGTTGAGGCTGTGCCCCTCTATACATGATTCTGGAGACTGGAGTGGTGGAGTTTCCTATCTAAGCAGCACAGCAGGACTCCTGGCTTTTAAAACAATGCACAGGCCTGGAGACATAGCTCAGCGTCCCAATGCTTTGCCTATCTTACATGAGGGATGCACATGTATACACACACGAGAGAGAGAGAGAGAGAGAGAGAGAGAGAGAGAGAGAGAGAGAGAGAGAGAGAGAAATCTAAAAATAAAAATAAATCTAATAAAAAAATTTGAAAAGTAGAGTTGACACCACTTGAGAATTTATTACCAGGTTTCTGGAGAACCATTGCTTGCTGAATGCAGGGAGGGGCCTTCAGTGAGTAGATACATTTTCAC
This sequence comes from Dicrostonyx torquatus, assembly GCA_028555095.1. Lineage (NCBI taxonomy): Eukaryota > Metazoa > Chordata > Mammalia > Rodentia > Cricetidae > Dicrostonyx > Dicrostonyx torquatus. The sequence continues at coordinate 13,718,635 of JAQHUG010000020.1, forward strand.
TGCTGCTAAATGTTACGGCACAGATTCCTAGGGTGCTGTAAGAATACTCTACACCCCAGTGCTGCTTTGATTTCAAATCCTGAGACACTTGGATGTTTGTATGTCTGCTCTTGTGGCTTCGTGTAATCGTAGTTACTGCAAAAACGTCACAAGAGAAAAGGAAAAAAATAACAGGAAACCATCTGAAGACAATCAAACAACCATTAATCTGTACTCTTCGCACACAAAGTAAGCATTAGCTGCAACTCAATTAAACGCCACAGTTCACGGATGTTCACAATATGGCTGCCCACAGTTGTGTTCTTCTCATTAAGGTGCTTCGGAACTGTGCCTACAGCTAGCTCCCAGTGGGGAGTGCGCAGCGTAGGTCGCAGGCATGCCTGGAATGGAAGAAGGCAGCCACACACTCATCCCAGAAAAGATGCATCAGCGGAATTTATCACCATGCTTGTGCTAGTAACTCAGCCTCTACCCCCTTCTGGGCTGTTAACAGCAAAATACTGAACTTGACAGAGGCAGAGACCAAAAATGCATCCCTGGGGTCTGAGCCATCTGGAAGCAACACAGGTTTGCCCTGGGTCTGCTCACCGCAGAGGGAAACCCCAGGGCCTCACATAGGATACGCTTGCTTCTTTCAGACACACTTGGGATAGCTCAACCTGGTATTTTTTAGGGGAACAATGTGTCAACGGATATGAAAGTACTAAAGATTGGGTTTTGTTGTGTTACATTTTTATCTATTTGTCGTGCACCGAGGTCAGAGGGCTGACCATTTGTGGAAGTCAGTTCTCTCCTTCCGCCTTGTGGGTCCCATGGACATAACTCAGAGAGGCTCAGCAGCAAGCGCCGTAACTGCTGATGCACGATCCACGTTTCAGGCCCATAGAGATGGGTTTAAATAGTTCGCCGGCACAGGAGGAGCCCAGAGAAGCAGCACTTCATTTCAAAAGCAAAGGAATAATGGAGGCTGTGAGGTTTTGTGCCTTAGAGAAGAAACGGCCTGCTTTGCCACTTGTCAGGATGAGGCTGAGATGCAACAGCCTTGGTCCTCCTGATACCTTAAGTCAGGGGCTGTGTTTATGTCACCCTGCCCCCACCTACCCCACCATGCCCCACACCACCCCCAAGCTTCTGAGTTCTTCCAGGAAACTTCATTCACATTCTTCTTCCTAGCCTTGATTCCGTGCTCAGGAATCTCTGTTTCAGCAACCTCTGACAAAGGGCATCACTCCCCTCAGGAAACCATCTCTCTTTACAGAGACGGGAGGGTCGTTTCTGAGCAGAAGACTCAGGCTGTGAAAACCCAGGGATCTCCTCCTGGAGATCCATGTTGGAAGGGCTGACAGCTTGGAATGGACCCGAGGGGACAGGTTTGGAGCAGGGTCCTAGAGTGTGCTAGTGTCTGTCTGTCAGCTGCTGCTGTCTGGTGAGGACTGTCACTGCACGTTTTTCCCAAAGGCTGTGTGTCACATGTCCTGGGGGCTGAGATCTTGACACAGCCGCTGTGGCTTTCTCGGCCTTTTCCGTCCTCACTGACTGTAAGCAAGAGAATCATCATGAGAGAGCAACTTACTCTAACTAGATCTGAGATCTGAATGTCTCCTAGGCGCTGCCCTCAAAGCCTTGGTTCTGTCTGTGGAATATTGAGAGGAGCCTTGTAGGAGGAAGGAAAGTTACTGGGGCTGCTCCTAAATGGAAATTATGGGATCATACTCCTTTTCTTCCTTTTCTTTTTTCCTTCTGGTCACGAAGAAGATGAGTGTCTTCCATCACCCACTCCTGACCCAATGTGCTGCCAGGCCAGAGGCCCAAACATGAAGGACCAACTGAGCATAGTCGGAAGCCATCAATACTGTAAACAAAGATAAAGCTTCTCTCTCTCTCTCTCTCTCTCTCTCTCTGGTTTTTTGAGACAGGGTTTCGCTATATAACAACCCTAACTGTCCTGGAACTAGCTCCTCAGACCAGGCTGGCCTCGAACTCACAGAGATCCACCTGCCTCTGCCTCCCAAGTGCTGGGATTAAAGGGATCAGCCGGGGCAAACCCCTAACCAGCAGCAATTTATTTGTGCTCTATTTTGCTTTGAGATAGGGTTTTGCTATGTAGGTCAGGCTATCCTTTCTGCCTCAACATCCCCAGTGCTAGGGTTCCATGTGTCTACCACCACAGGCAGCCGGAAGCTTACTTTTGTTTCCAGTATAATAGTGACCAAGAGGAAAATCCAAAAGCATCTTCAGAATGGTTCTAAAGGTCTCTTTTTACTATTATATATTAGTGTCGGGCTAAATTTTCTTCACTCAAAGCAATCTAGTCTAGCAGATTGGAAGTAAAGGGAATAAGGCATTTGCTGTCCTCTGTCACCACAGACCCTGACAGGTTCCTAAAACTGTGCCCAATACTCACCTTGGAAATTGTCATTTATCATGGACATTTATGTTAGTGTATAGTGAACTTACTACTGTCAGGTAAAATGAATTAGGAAAACACATGCCTTAGTGTTATCAATTTTCATTCCTAATATGACAAATATCAGTGGACATAGATCATGTAATGCAAAACTTTTTTGAGGCTCTCAATAATTTTTAAAATGTGTGTAGTCCTATAACTTGCATGCTTGAGAAGCAGAGTTCAAGAAGGATACCCCACACTCAAATCACTGGGCCCCAGATTTCCCAGAGTGGTCTGTGTTGCCCGTGACTATGAAGCAGCGCATAGGATGACCTCAGTTCTGTTCGCAAGCCAGCCTGCAACTTATTATTAGGAGGGAGTCTCAGTCTCCACTCTCCAGTTTCCCTGACGTTGCTTTAAAGAAAGTCTGAACAATCTGAGTGCACACGTTACGGGGAGATTTTCCTGCATCTCCTGAGCCCACAGGCTTAGTGAGCCTTCAGCATAAAGAGCCATAGCTACTGCTGGAGAATGGCATGCTGGCCTCTGCAGCCTCACATGTCACCCTTCAGGAGGGCCACTTCTGAACTCACTGGCAGCTGTTTTCCGTCAAAATTCATTTGACATGGTTTCATAGGTTTTGAGGAGGAGAAAGAAGAAGAAGAAGAGATATGGAATTTTCCAAAATCTCTGCATGGAATAACGTAAGCCTCCACAGAATAGGGGCTGAAACTGAATGTGGAAGAGAAATGAATAAACAGGTTTGCGGAGTCGGGGAAATTACACCATCCTCACGCCACTAGAGTGGGTAGGGTGGATTGGGAGAGAGGGAAAGAGCAAGCAAGCAAGAGCCCAGCTGAGGAGATTTTAGTAGTTGAATGCTGCTAGCAGAAAGAGAGTCAGCTTTGTTCAGGAATGCACCCCAGTAAATGGTCCTACACTGTGCCCATACAGGAAGCCCTAAGGGAACTCAGTTAAAAAACAAAGCACACAATGTTGGGAGGGGGAAGTAGTAGGGGGGATAGGGGAGGGATTAGTCAGGGGTATATAACGGATTTATTAGAATGGCTTACAGTCTGTGGTCCAACTAGTCCGAGAATGGTTGTCTACCAATGGAAGGTTCAAGAATCCATTAGTTGAGGCTGAATGTCTCGGCTGGTCTTCAGTGTATGCCAGTATTCTGAAGAAGCAGAGAAGAGAGAAGCCTCCTTCCTCCCTATCCTCTAGTTCGTCTGCCTGAAGAAGGCGTGCCCAGAATCAGGGGTGGATCTTCTCACTTCAAACATCCGGATGAGAAGTGGCTCTTCCGACTTCAAACTATTTAATTAAGCATAAGTCCCTCACAGGTGTGCCTGGCTGTTTGGGGATTTTTAGTTAATTCCAGATAGAGTGACGCTGCCAGCCAAAAACAGCCGTCGCGGAATTGGAGAGGAGAGGTTAGGGGGCTAGATTTCTTCAAAACTCATGTGCACATACGAAATTCTCAATCAAAAGGATTTTTAAATGTTACATTAATTTTGTGTGTATGAGGTCTGCTTACATGTTGGTGCCCACAGAGGTAAGACGTTGTTGAGTCTCCTGGGAGTTGAGTTGGGGATGCTGAGGAGCCACCACGTGGATGCTAGACATGTCCTGGATCCTCTCTGCAAGAGCAACAGGTGTTCTTAACTGCAAAGGTATCTCTCCAGCTCTCCAAAAGCATTGTTAATAAGAGAGAAAAATCACACTGCTATTCTATTAAAGAATTATTACATGATGAGTCAGGTATGATGATGCAAGCCCGAAGCTGAGCTCATGGGGTTAGGAGGCAGGAGGATCATGAATTAAAGATTGGTCTTGATTATAATACACTGAGTTCAAGGCCAGTCTGGGCTAGATCATGAGACCTTGTCTCAATAAACAAAACCCAAACCAAAACAAAATGTGGGGTAGTGCAGAGGAAGAGCTCCTTCCTAACATACACGAGGCTCTGGGTTACATACCCAGAACAGCAGCAACCAAACAAAGCAATTACAAGGGCTGGAGAGATGTTTCAGGGATTGACAGCTCTTGTTGCTCTGGCAAAAGACCCAGGTTCACGTCCCAGCACTGACAACAGTCTGTAGTTCCACTTCCTGGTAACCAGCACCCTCTTCTGGCCTCCATGAATACTGCATGTGTTTTACACACACACACACACACACACACACACACACAGAGGGGGGAGGGAGGGAGAAGAGAAGAGAGACAGAGAGAGAGAGAGAACATACACATAAAAGAGAACTAAATCTCTTTTTAAAGTAACTTTAGTTTTCGTCTCTCATGTATCACATCCCAACCATAGTTTAGCCTTTCTCTCTACCTCCTCTCTCCCCCAGATCCACTTCTCCATTTTCCTTCAGAAAAGAGCAGGCCTCCCAGGAAAATCAACAAAACACGGCATACCAATTTGCAATAAGACAGGGCAGATTCCCTCATATCAAGGCTGGACTAGGCAACCCAGTAAGAGGGAAAGTTTCCAAAAGCAGGCAAAAGAGTCAGCGATAGCCCCTGCTCCCACTGTTGCGAGTTCCATAAAAACACCAGGCAACACAGCCGTAGCTTATGCAGAGGACAGAGGTCGGTCTCACACTTGCTCCCCATTGTCTCTTCAATCTCTGTGAGCCCCTATGAACACGGGTTAGTTGATTCTGTGGGCTGTGTTCTTGAAGTGTCCCTGACCCGTCTGGCTCCTGCAATCCTTCCTCCCCCTCTTCTGCATGGCAAAAGCTCTGCCTAATGTCGCCTGTGGGCCTCTGCATCTGCTCCTGTTACCTGCTGGGCAGAGTCGTTCTGATGATGGCTGTGGCAGTTTCCCGTCTGCGTGTAGCAGAATATCGTTAGGAATCATTTCATTAATGTTTCTTCCCCATGAATTCCCAATCCTTCTCAGTTCTCTCCTAGGTCTCTGGGCCACCCAGGCAGTGTCAGGCATGGCTCCCTCTTGTGGTGTGGGTCTAAACTTAGACCAGGTGTGGGTTGGCCACTCCCACAGTTCTGTGCCACCTTTACCCCAGCACACCTTAAAAAGACACACACATGACAAATGCTGGATGTGACCATTGTGAGTCCTTCTAAGCCCTTTAGGAAGCTTATGATATTTAACGTTCGGCTACAGCGACTCTGGTGACTTCCACAGTTGTTTTCATTTTTAAAAATTCCGTTGTAGTTTTGCACACTTTCATTATCAGTTGTAGAAGGAGAGAGCTGCTTTATTGGTTCCCAGCTGCTCAGCGCCGAAATAATCACAGAGAAACCATATTATTTAAATCACTGTTTGACCCATTAGCACTAGCTTCTTATTGGCTAACTCTTGCATATTAATTTTACCCATTTCTATTAATCTGTGTATCACCACATGGCTTACCCGGGAAAGTTCTGGCATCTATCTCTGGCAGGGTTACATGTCTTCTCTCTGACTCCACCTCGTTTCTCCCAGCATTCCGTTTAATTTTCCCCGCCTAGCTCTGTTCCCCTATAGCTCTGCTATAGGCCCAAAGCAGTTCCTTTATTCATTAATGGTAATCATAGCATACAGAGGGAAATCCCACACCAATCAGTCACCTTGGATTCCTCTCCAAAACAAACTTTTCAGACAAATCTGACAGATTCCTTAATGCATGGCTTTGTGTGAAGATGAGATGCTGAGGCGGGACAGCCCCACTGTCACTGGCACAGCTTCCTGTGACAAGGGCACATCACCAGGCAGGCGGCTCGGCGACGAGAAAGATAATGGGAAGGCAATGCAAGTGAGAAGCTGGAGCGCTGTCTGCTTTTCTGTTTCTCTTTTTAAGCGTCTTTCTCATCCATCATGTTTCCTTACATAAACCGGAACAATGATGATAACGGTAATGGCCTTGAAACTCTTGGAAGTTCAAAACATTTTAAAGAAATGCACTTGTGTTTCTCCTTTGGAATTGGAGTCACTTACCCAGGTCACAGCTTAGGCGAGGCCGAGTCCTCCTAACACAGGGGCATTAAGAAGCTTTTCAGGTGGTCTGTGTCCTCTGAGCTGGGGAAGAGTCCAGGGAGGCTCTGGCCCTTCCGTGGTGGTTCCTCTCTAGCTAAGGCAGAGGCACTGGGAGCTTCAGATGCTCTCTCAACACTTCCGTGTGGTGCCAGGAAATAAACAATAGCTGAAAATATTTACATTTGCAGCCCAAACATTTTGACAACAATTGCAGCTGCTAAGTGAATTATGAAACTTGTGAAATCAAACGGTGACAGACAGAAGCCAAGCAGATTGCAACTCAGAGGGAAGGTTCCTGACTCCAGCTGACGGGCTAGCACAGGTTTTCCAGAAGGTAATTAGATGTAAAGATATTTCTTAGGGGACTTTGGTTTTCTCTTTAAAGACACATTTAATTTCTCTCTGGTCATTTGTGTTTGGCTGTCATTTTTCTTTAACTGGCAAGTTACCAACCTAGAGATGGATCTCAAGGTAACTACTGGTAGATTATGCACTGTGTATGTGGGTCAGTACCCCGAGTCCATGCAAAGAACTTCGGGGTTTATGGAAGGAAACATCTCAGTGTGCTTCCACCATTCTTAGGTGTGTGTATATTTCTCCAGTACTTTAGCCAGCTCATCAGTAATACATCATACATCTCTTTGTCTCTTCAGATTTTGAACATTCTGGACACATAACCAGGGAGCTTTGGCCCAGTGTTGAGACTCTCTCTTATGGAGTTGAACTGCATGTCTTATTAATCGAGTGCGATGGCTAGGCATGGTGGCACATGCCTTTAATTCTCGCACTGGGGAGGTAGAGGCAGATGGATCTCCGAGTTTGATGGCTAGGCATGGTGGCACATGCCTTTAATTCTCGCACTGGGGAGGTAGAGGCAGATGGATCTCCGAGTTTGAGGTCAGCCTGATCTACATAGAGAGTTCCAGGGCTACATAGAGAGATTCTGTCTCAAAAAAAAAAAAAAGAAAGAAAAGAAAAAGAAAGAAAGAAGAAAGAAAGAAAGAAGAAAAAGAAAGAAAAAAGTAAAAGAAAGTAAGTAAATTGAAAATTTTCTCCAATATTAAGCCCCCTGGGGACTTTGCTCTTCATTGGTAAGCAAATGTGTCCTGACTATAACACTATAACACTGAGCCATGCCTGAGTCTCCTTAAGTCTTGCTAATTGACTGGCTTGGGGGCAAGGCACTTTCTTTCCCTCAGTACAGTAACTTGCTGCATAGCAATGTGAAGCCCATAATGTAATTTTAATAATGCAAGGAAAGAAACTGGCTGCTTAATAGAAATAGGAGGTCTAATGACCATGGGAGATTTGAAGAGAGTTTCTCAATAATTGACTTGAAAGAGGTCCCCAGACCTAGAGACTTGCAGGGAAGAAAGTGGCAGAAGCAGCGGATGCAACACATAGTTTTCCACGGTAAGCTGTGTTTCAAACCAAGCCCTGAGGAGAGGCAGATTTAGATTGAAAACCACATAACTCAGATAAGGAAACTAGCCAGGACCTGGAACCTACCCTCTATTGTTAGAGTTGGTATTGGAAAAGTCAGCAAATGTGTGGTAAAGGAGTCTGTAAACACGTACATCTTGGAGACCCAGGCTCAGCGCTTGATCCACAGCCAGGCCAGCAGTCAACCCTGCCTACAGCCAGATCAGCAGTCAGCACTGCCTACAGCCAGACCAGCAGTCAACCCTGCCTACAGCCAGACCATCAGTCAGCATTGCCTACAGCCAGACCAGCAGTCAACCCTGACTACAGCCAGACCATCGGTCAGCACTGCCTACAGCCAGGCCAGCAGTCAACCCTGGCTACAGCCAGACCAGCAGTCAACCTTGCCCACAGCCAGACCAGCAGTCAACCCTGCCCACAGCCAGGCCATCAGTCAACCCTGCCTACAGCCAGGCCAGCAGTCAACCCTGCCCACAGCCAGACCAGCAGTCAACCCTGCCTACAGTCAGGCCAGCAGTCAACACTACCTTTGCCGCTGCACCAAACTCCACTAGATCCAAGACAGCTTCCTAAGCAGATTGTCTCTATGGAAGAGGGACTGTGCTGTCTCCGCTGGCTTTGGAAGTCAGCAAATCTTCACTGTTCCAAAGAAAGACTCAGTGTGAAAACCTTGCTCTATCGAGACTGCCGAGTCCTCCCAAAAAGTCGGGGAGCGGGCGAAGAGGTACTGCCAACTCTGGGCTGCTCTGTCGCCATCACCGTGGTGCAACAGAGTGAATGCAGACGTTAATGACAGTTTAATCAGGTTTTCCATGGGGACGATGTCACAGACGAGATGAGATGCTTCTGTATTTAGAAACCTGCAGGACGACATGAATAAATAAATAAATAAAATGCCCAGCCAGGGAAATGCTGTGAAAAGCCCAGCAGTTGTTTCTCCCCCATCTCTATAGTCTGAATGTACGCCATGCTGCACCTTTAATGCTTATGAGATCTGAACGCACTTGTAGATAGGAGGGTTACAGGCCATGAGTCATACTGTGCGAGCAGCCAGCGGATTCCAAGAGAGAGCATAATTCATTGGACTTCTTGTCAAATGAGAGCAGTTTTATATCTACTGCAGACAAAACACATCAGGCTCCTCCTGGAAGTGGGATAGTAGATGGTTTTTATGACTGAGACAGGCTACCACTTCCCCTTGTTCTTCCCAAACAAGAACCTTAAGAGACTCAAGCGTATTTATTTTTAATCCAGTCTCCTGGAAAAGGTTTAAACCTGTAGGAGGGGCAGACACAAAGATGCACCCAGGGAAGGAGCAGCTCAGCTAGGAGGCGGTCCTCTGTTTCACTGCCAGGAGCACAGCGGGAGGACTCAGGAGGACTCTCTCTGCCTTTGCTCCTCTGCCTGCTTCAGGGACCAGACAGAAGCAGCCTTAAGCACCCACAGGCTTTCCCCAGGACTCGGTTATCCCAGCCCCATATCCACCGCTGGCTGACATCTTCCTGGAGGATCCTGATGAGCAGCTAACTCCTGGTGCCGTGGGAATCAGAAGAATGGCCAGCCGAAGTGGGGGTGGGGGGGGTAAGTGTGGGTCGAGACCCAACACATCAAAATGCTGAGGAGATCAAATCCAGCAACAATATGGTAAGTTTCACAAGCAAGACAAGATGTGAGTCCCTATAGTGAGGGCGCAGCTATTCTAAGCTGGGCCCTGCCACCTGCGGTACTGCCACCTGTGGTAGTGCCACCTGTGGTAGACCTCGGTCACAGGAAGGGTGCCAACAGCAAAGCACGATGGGCTGCACCTCGTGTCTTGAAAAACCAATCTCCCAAGTATGAAAGGCGCTGTATCCTGGTGACTTTTCACCTCGTCTGAAAGTACCCCAGAAATTAGGGTCTCACTAAGGAAACCACAAAGAAGGGAATGACAAGTAGCTTCCGGGTGTCATGACCTCTGCTTCCTATTTTTACCTGTAACTCCAAACCCACTGCAGGTGCTATGACAGACTTGACCTGGCAACCCATTGCTGGCCTTTAAAGAGTTCTCTCTGCTCCATAGCTGCCTAAACTCTTTTTCTTATGTTTACCCAATCCCTATAAAGGCCCCAGCCTGGAAGTGAGTGTTTTCATCAACCCCAATTTGCAAGTAGAAAATCCTTATAGGAGATTTCTTCAGATGGTCCCTGCCTGTGCCAGAGACAGGGAAAGACAAATCAGAGATTTTGACACCCGTAACTAACAGACCTGGCCCCTAACAAAAAAGAAAATCAGCGTGCCCTTTAAGTCCTGGACACAGGTAGCAATTCTTTTCAGTCCTAATGGAGCCCTGTCAGCCGGAGTCTCTGTCTTCCCTTAATTTGGGGGGATTTAGATGTGTGAGACCCTGCGAGGTGGCTGGTTACCGGTTTCTACATATAGGCTAAAACGCTGGACATAAAACATGTGGTAACTCCCGCCTGTGGATTTACTAAGAAGACCCGGCAGGCGGGTCATAAAACCTGATGGAGTAACAGCTCCAGCTGAGGAATTGGTAGCTGCTGTGCGGAGCTTCAACTCGTGGACATAATCAGAACCCCTGTTTCTTCTGCAGGAAGAGGCCATCGGGTGCAGCTAAAAGAAGGCCCATCAACAGAATGGCTCTGTGAAGGCCAGGAGACTCTTGACGCCCCTGGAGAAGGCTTCCTGTAGACACGCTTCTTAAGTCCCTTTTCCATTCAGCCCTTGCAGTTGCTCTACCCCAGTGGATCTCAACCTCCCCAAAGCTTCGACACTTTAATATTTTTCCTCATGTTGTGGGGACCCCCAACGATAACGTCATTTTCCCTGCTACTTCCTAACTGTAATTTTGCTGCTGTTATGAGTTGTGATGTAAATGTCAGTGTTTTCTGATGGTCCTGGGCAGCTCCTGTGGAAGGGTTGTTTGGCCCCCAAGAGGGTCGCGACCCACAGGTTGAGAACTACTGTTCTACATGGCTGTCTCCTGTGTACAACACAGCATACACAACAAAGCTTCAACGGGACTAAAGAACAAATAAAAGGGACAAAAGTACAGGATTCTCTGGTTTTCCTCCCATCCTTCATGAGTTCCTGAAAGCGAGAAGAGAGCTCGTTCTGTACAAAGAACAAATAAGCCGTCCACTCCGTGATTCGCTGGCACCGTTTCCCCCAAGACACACAATACGCCTGCAGGTTTTAAACTTCAGAAGGGGAGGTGTGATTAAAAACACCTTGAGATTTGCCAGTTCTCTGGCTGAGCTGCAAAAGACAAAAGGGAGCCTCCGTGGACTTGGGAAGACAGCGTCTAAAAAGACTCGCCGTAGCCCATGACGACACATCTCAAAAGCCGTTCTTTCGCTGCGCTACCAGCTTCAAGCTCTACGGAGGTGATAATGATAAAAGCCTTAGCACCGTGGTTGTTTACCCTCGGCTACATTGCATTCCCAGTGCTCGCACACTGAGCTGGGTATGGCACATCCGCTCTCAGGTTCTCCCTCCCCTCCTCTCGTGCTTTCCTTCCCGGTCGGCAGCCATTTGCCTGTCATAACATGACTGTTCTTGGTGGAATGAGTGGAAGTGAAATATTCTAAAAGCCCTTTTGGCAGATGGCAGAAAAGTGTGATATCGGAAGAAGGATTTCCGTCAACGTAAGTTTCAGGCTCTTGGCAATGCAGGGCTTGCTTCTTCCAGGACGTGTTTGTCCTTGGTGGTTCCTTCCTCGCCTAACCACCCTCACCAGCATCAGCACTGCCTTTTGGGCGAGGGCATGGGGGCTGTGGCCTTGCTTTCCGTTGTTGGTGTGCATACATCTCTTGCTTACAGAAATTGCAGGTATTTGGGGTTCAGTCCTTACTACCTCCATGGTAAAATGGTAAAGGCCAACATTTGCATACTGCTGGATACTTCCTCAGTTTCTCATCTCACCTGCCGTCTTGTACTCTTCCTCCTCACTCTCTAGGTCCTTGCCCCCTTTCTCTCCCTCCTTCCCTCTTTGTCCCCCTCAGGAGCCTTCCCGCCTCATATTCCCTACCCAGTTCAGCCCTTGAGAACACATCTTCATCACACATGGCATGATTTGAAACAACTCTTAACATGGCTCCTGATCCATTGTGGTGATACTTTGTGAGCTAACAAATAAAGCTTTCCCGAAGATCAGAGTGCGGAGCTAAGCCACGAATTAGCTTTAGAGGCCAGGCAGCAGTGGCACACATCTTTAATCTCAGCACTTGAGAGGCAGAGGCAGAGGCAGACAGATCTCTGTGAGTTCAAGGCCACCCTGGGCTATGTGGGATTGATCCAGTCTAAAAGAGAAGCAGAGCCAGGCGGTAGTGGCTCACACTTTTAATCCCAGTGCTTGGGAGTCACGCACCTTTAATCCCAGCACTAGCAAGGTGGAGACAGGAAGGGATATGGCTAGGTGGAGAGAGAGCTATAAGGTGGGAGGAGACAGGAGCTCAAGGCATTCAGTCTGAGGAATTCTTGAGATAGGATAACCCAA
>JAQHUG010000020.1:13732464-13751521 GCA_028555095.1 Dicrostonyx torquatus
CTTCCCCATGGGGCTTCCAGCCTTACAGCACAAGAGCCTCTCTTCGGTCTGGTAATGGCTAGTAACGATCCTCCGTCACTGCTAGAGGCTTTCAGAGGCTCCTCTAAAGGGATGAGAAAGAAGAGGGATGATTTTCTCTAGCCAGACTCCAGCTACAGTTAGAAGAAAGCACACAAGCCTCAGCCACCGCCATTCTCTGGTGGTGGGCTCCTGAAGGGATCAGGGACATTCAGGTTGGTGATGCATCAAGTAAACTTTGTCAGGCACAGGAAGAAGCAGCAAGGACATGACCTGAGACAGCACACTCTGCATTTCCCTATCTTTCTGTATCCCGTGTCTGGCTCCTGGTTTTTATCTTTGCTGGTATTTCAATCACCTGGATAGAAACATCCCTGCTAACTGCCCTGTCTTAAACGAGTGGGATGCACGTTTATCCCTTCCCAGAGAGTTATTTACAGGTGATAATAGACAGCGAGGCTCACACTTGTTTCCTATCTCCTGCTTCATCTGGAGAATCAGCCCTCTTCTCTAAACAGATAAAAGTTGGCTTCCTCTCAGACAACACACCTACATTTAAGGCAGGAAGAATAGCCGATTGGATACTAAGTCACTTTGGTCTCAACAGTGCCCCTTGCTCACACCTCTCTCTAGAGCAGGAGGGCATGGTGGTGATAAGCTGGTTCCCCCGGCCCGGGGTTGCCGTGGCAAGGGGGACAGTGACTGCTACCTTGCCACATAAGGCTCAGGCAGCCTGTATGAGCTGGCTCTGCTATCCTGATCTTGCTTCTCTCACAGCAGCCTTGCCTGATGACGCAGCACCCTTAATTCTGAACCGTACCCAGCATATCTCACCCAAATGAATGGCAGTTCTGACAAACCATGTTATATGATTAGAATAAATAGCTATATAGAGCTTCAATTTAGAACGTGTCTTGGTGACGGCGTCAAAGACTCAAGGTCACCTCTCCCCATTCATCACGTATTATTATTTCTTCCCTCTTGTAGACAGTGGAGTGTCTGTGGACAGACGAGCAAAATGAGTAGTCACTTGTCACTAGTGTAATGAATCCCGGGCTCTGCTCAGTCCTGTGCATTCCTGATTTTGCCTCCTGCATCGCTCATTTGAATGCTTGTCTGGTTCTGCCTGCCTTTGGTTGCCCATTGAGCATCGCCAGGGACCCAAGCAGGAGGTAATACTGCTTCCCACACCTTTGGTTGCAGGTTCCCACCCACAGCTAGAGCTAATTCCCTTCGGGAAACAAATTCCTGACCATGATCTGCAGGTAATTGTTCACTTGCCGCCTTTCCTCTTCTGGGTACAGAGAACGCCATCTTCAGGAAGGCTTCCGCGGTTGGGCTGCTTAAGGAACAGATTATTCCAAAGTCATTATGGGCAAAAAATGGAAGCACAAGTAGAATTTATGCCTCTGTTTCAAGGTGGGGGAAAGGTAATTTCCTTTAAATATATTAGCCTCTGCTTCTATAAAATCAATCATAACCCAAGGTCGCAGAGGGAAAGGCCTAGATTTCCAGACTCCTGCCTCTCCCGCACTGTGCAGGTCAGGAAGGGTTTTTCAGACTTTAATCGTAGAACGCTTTAGAACTCACTGTGACTCAGATGCTATGGATCAGCGTGGAAACTGTGACTCCGTCCTCAGAGAGCTGGCACGAAGTAAACCCGAGGGTCCTGAGGGTGGTAGTCTGTTCTTTCCGCCCTTCTCAACCAAGGTGCTATGTGTGGCTCGCCACTGCGAATTCTCCACTGCACTCAGTGCTAGCCACGGTCACTACGGGGTGGGGGAGGAAGTTGTGTTGGAGGGAAGGGAGTTAGAGCAACACGTAGGACATGGGACACAGGACAATACACAGACACCAAGTAAACAGTCACTCACACCATTTTGTTCTTACTGTGGCTGAGAGAGAGAGTTCCCAGGGAGACAGGCTATCAGGTCAACTGCCAACCCTCCATGTGACGTGAAGCAAATTGTTGGATGTCGTAGCCCTGGTCTCCACACCTAAGACATAAATGGGTGCTTTAGGTCAATTCTAAGACATCTCTTAGCTAAGAGAAAACACCTGTTGCGTGGAAGTTTGTTCCAGGAACATTCGGGACCTCTGGGAAATGAAACTAAAGATTGTCCAGCTATACGCCACTCATTTTGCATTCCACAAAAATGGAAACCAAAGGGTGTAAAGGAAGAAGTGAAGAAAGGTGTCGTTCAGCTCCTCGCCTCCCAACTGGCCCTCGTGCGTCTGGCACCTTGGCCTCACTTCTGCTGAGCTGCAAATGCGGTGAAGCCTTTGCTCCCTGTGATGCCAGCCTCCCTCTCTTCCCACTGTCACAGGTCACAGGGTTGAGCTCTGAAGCTGGATGCTTGACCTGCCTCCCCCCTCTTCCTGCCATCACAGGTCACAGGGTGGAGATCTGAAGCTGGATGCTTGAGCGCCGACCGCTTTATCTCCAACATTTGTTCATTTCTCCTGGCTCCACTTCTCATGTCCCCAATCGGGACAGATTTAGAAATGTGGAGCTATCAGTCCCCCCACCCCCATCCCCGGCACGTTTGAATATGCCAGGAGACAGATGCCCGAGGACATGTGCAGAGTCAGAAGTTACAAAAATTGTCAGAGATCTTCTCTGAGCTCTAAAAAAGAAAGAAAGAAAAACATCAAAGCTTTTGTGTAAAATCTCACACCTGAGCCCAAAAGTCTACACGTTGCTTCCCTCCTTTTTTATTTCCCTCATCCCGAAAGTAAGCAGAAATCACTTGATTTGATGGGAAAATGTACTGAGTGAGAAGCCTGATTGTCAACAGTCCCCCTTTGGGACCCTGGGTTCTTCCCAATCAGCCCATGAGCTTTGCTAAGTGATGAGGAAGAGGGCACCCGAGACCGAGATGGGATTGCAACCACGCTCTTCCACTGCTTAGTAGGGGAAGCAAGCTTGAGTCCCAGGGCAGGGAGGGGCAACGTATTCTCTTCTCTTTAGAGATAGGCACTTCAGGGGAAAATGAAGATGTGTTCAGGGAAGCTTCCTACAGCTAAGTAAGAATGTGATGGGCAGACGCTGTGGTTGATTACTGATGTCTGCTCTGGCTCTGGTTAAGAAAAAAAATTGCCGCAAGTATTCCCTGGCGGTGCAGACACCAAGTGGATGCCCTTAAATAGATTAGGCTTAACCTACAAAGCGGAATGCAATAAACCTTGATAAATACACAAGTCTGCCTTATCTGTTGCTGACTCAGACTTAGCACTTGGAACCCTAGAAGTTATTTATGTAAAGAGAACCTTTGAATAAATATCCATATGCTGATCAAAATGAATGGGCAGTGGCTTTTGAAGTCCCTTCAGGCTTTTTATATATATATATAAAACTTCATTATCAGTAACATATATATATATATATATGCCTGTCTCGCTCCTTACTTCAGAACTTTTTCCTCAGCCAGATAGACGGCTGAAGTCATGGATGCTAACATTGTCTGCTCTAGAAGAGCATCTCACGTGCAGGCCATGATTAAGGTGCCAGAGGGAGACAAGCAAAAGTCCCACTAAGCAAGGATCCTATGCCTAATCACGTTCTCTTTCACTGATGCAGGGGAAATTGAACATTCCCAGAATCCAGAAAGAAGGTGACTGTAGCTGGTAGGCCTTCTTGGCAAAAATAAGGTAAAGCAGAGTCCTTAGCCTGTGAGTAAGTCCTTAGCTCTTAGTCATTCATGTGGTGAAGTGGCCAGCATGAGACAAAAGACCCAAGAACGAGCGTCAGGAAGGATCCCTCAGAGATTGCTGTCACATTCAGAAGTGATGGGCATGGGCTGAGAAAGAACTCCTTTGAGATCCCATCTCACCCCACTCAGGATGGCAATCATCAAGAAACTAGGCAAAAGTGCTTGGTGTTGGTGCAGGGAAAGAGTAAAACTTAATCGCTGCTGGCTGGGGTGTAATGTAGTACATCCATTAGGAAAATCATTTTGCTGTGCATGCCTTTAATACTAGCACTCGGGAGGTAGAGGCAGGCAGATCTCTGAGTCTGAGGCTAGCCTGGTCTACAGAACAAGTTCCAAACAGCCAAGCCAGGGCTACACAAAGAAATCCTACCTTAAAAAAACCAAAAAGATAGATAGATACATGATAGATAGATAGATAGATAGATAGATAGATAGATAGATAGATAGACAGATAGATGATAGACAGATAGACAGATAGACAGATAGATAGAATCAGTAACATTTGACCCAGCTGCACCACTCCTGTGCATACGCTAGCTACAACAGAATACTTGGTAACCCATGTTTATTGCTCCACTATTCACAATAGCAAGGAATGGAATCAACCTAAATGATTATTAGCAGATTAATGGAATTTTAATCAACTCTAAAAACATCATAAACCTTGCAAGAAAATGGACAGTTGTGGAAATTATAAGATTGTATTAAATCCAAACTCAGAAAGACAAAAACAACATGTTCTCATGTGTGAATGCTAGTTTATAATGGATGCATGCGCACATGTGTAAGCCAGAAAACTGGAATGGTGAACAGACAAGGACAAAAAGGCCACCCCCTATCCCCACCCTCACTTCGGTTGGCCATTCTGCATCTTCACACCCATCCTAGGAGTCCAAAGGGCTCCCCTCCCCTGTAACTTCACATCTATCCTAGGAATCCAAAGGGCTCCCCTCCCCTGCATCTTCACTCGCATTTGTCATCCATTATTTTTCCAATCTTAGTCATGTTCATTGGGGTAAAATGGAAGCTCAAAGTAGATTTAATTTGACTTTTTCTATGCTAAGGGCGATGACCACTTTTGGAGGATGCTTTTAGACAATTTTATTTCTTTTTTTAGAACACTCTTTGTTCAGATCCATAGCCCACTTTTCAATTGAGTCATTTTTTTCGTTGATTTTTTTGAGTTATTTATATAGTGCAGATATTAATCCTGTATTGAATGTATAGCTAGCAAAATCCTTTCTCATTCTGTGGGCTTCTTCCTCACTCAATTGATGGCTTAATTTGCTGTTAGGAAGTAATTTAGTGGGGCTGGAGAGATGGCTCAGAGGTTAAGAGCACTGACTGCTCTTCCAGGGGTCCTGAGTTCAATTCCCAGCAGTCACATGGTGGCTCACAGCCATCTATATTGAGATCTGGTGCCCTCTTCTGACCTTCAAGCATACATGGAAGGAATATTGTATACATAATAAATAAATAAATCTGAAAAAAAGAAGTAATTTAGTTTTATGAGTTTCAACTTGCCAATTATTTAACCTTGCTCTCTGGGCAAATAAAGTCCCATTAAGTCCTTTCCTATACCTTTATCTTGTAGGGTAACACCTATTTTTTCTAGAAATTTCAATGTTCCAGGTTTCACACTGAAATGCTTAGCTCGACATTGCCACAAACACAAGGACATCAGGCAGAAATCACTCTCAAGAAATTCATTGTCTGGTTGAAGGGAACCTGTGACTGACAGAGTAGAACAAATCCCCAAGTCCTAAATTTTTCCCCCATGCAATAACACTCTCCCGTTTAGTGTGTGTTAAACAAGAGCAGATTTCCTCTTTGGTGTCAGTGTAGCCTGGCTTTAGAGTTAGGGTCGCTTGTGTTCCTCGGGTTGCTCATGGTAGATGAGGCTAGTATTGCTCTCTCTTGTTGTGCAAAGGAATCACACCGCGTCCATGCACTGCCGGGTGCTGCTGAAGCGATGCTGCCCAGCAAGCGACTCTCAAATGTTTCTTTCCTACACACAGTCTGCTGGAGAGCGCTGGCTCAGTTCAGTTGAGTGGGCGTTGGTTTCTAGTGTTCCACAGGCCTCTAATTTTGAATCCAGGCTGAAAGGGCCGATGTCTTAGTCAGGGTTTCTATTGAGATAAAACACCATGACCAGAAACCATTTGGGGAGGAAAGGGTTTATTTGGCTTATGCTTCCACACCACTGTTCATCATTAAAGGAAGTCAGGACAGGAACTGGAACAGGGCAGGAACCTAGAGACATGAGGTGAGACAGAGGCCATGGAGGCGTGCTGCTGACTGGCTTGCTCCTGGTGGATTGCTCAGCCTTTTTTCTTATATCACCCAGAACCATAGCCTAGGGATAGCTGTGCCCATTGCAGTTTGGGTCCTTGCACATAAGCCACGACTTAAGAAAATATCCTACAGGCTTGCCTACAGCTGGATCTTATGGTGGCCTTTTCTCAATTGAGGCTTTCTCCTCTCTGATGACTCTAGCTTATGGCAAGTAGACAGAAGGCTAGCCAGCATAGCAGATATTACCTGTTCATCTCATGGGGCTGTCAATCAAAGAGCAATTAATAAAAAGTAATGCCTTTTAAAGCTCAAGGCTGATCACATGACCAAGCCTAAAGTTAAAGGGATAATCAAGTTCCCACCAACCTCTGAGAACTGTGTAAAACTGTAAGGTGCTACACAGTATTGAGCACAATAAGCCATTGCTGTCACTAACATTATCTCATCATCCTTTAGTCTTCTGCCAATCTTTGCTCATCTCCAAAGACCAATTATAAGAGTTCTATTACAGGGAGGCTGGAGAAATGGCTCACTGACTGCTTTTCTAGAGGACCTGGGTTCAATTCCCAGCACCCATATGGCAGCTCACAATTGCCTGTAACTCCAGGATCCAACACCATCACACAGACATACAGACAGACAAAACACCAATAAAAATAAAAATAAATAAATAACATTTAAAAACCCGTTTCTAATACAAAACAAGGAGGGCCACTATGAGAAGCCGTGTGTCTCCATTTGCTTGCGTATATGTTTCCAAAGCAGCAAAGTGTCCTGAGAAATAAGACTTTTCTCTGCATCCGAGGTACCTACGACATCATCCTTCAACTTTTCTTCTATTATTTTTTCTGCCATCATGACGGCTGGAAAACTGTCTTTCTTCTTCACAACACTAGCCCTGCCCAGTAGCGATGGAAGTTTAGCTGTACAAGTGATAGATCTTCTAGGAGCCACATAAAAATTATTTTAAAGTGTCCAACAAGATTATCCAAAAATGATACTAAATGTTATACAAAATGTTACAAATATGTTTAGATTTCTTCTTCACACAGCTTCAAATTTGATCGTATTTCACGCCATGGTAGTTCTTAATTAGAATTACCCACATTTCAAGAGCTCATGGCCATGCATGGTTAATAGCTACCACACCAGAGAGCAGAATTCTCCATGGCGTTCTTCCTTTGCCATGTGTTACTGTGTTCTCTCTCCTTCATGGTGGAATGAATACATGTACTTTCACTTCTCCCACGGTACCTGTGACATTTGATCACGCCACTGTTTTATTACCCTTTTGTGTGTTGGGACCAAGCATGTATTAATTAAACACTGAATAACACACCTAGATTGTGGTTGCTTACCTTCATCTATATTTAAGCAGGCATTCTAAACAGCCTCTCCCTGAAAAATATCCACCTTTCGGAGTAAGAGTTAAAGAAGTCAAATGTATTTTTGAGGTGCAAATCAAGCAATTTGCAGAGTAATGTTTACACCGCCTGCAAGTGTGTAACCTTACCCCGGGCTTCCTTAGGACACTCTAGATAAAATTTAAGGAGCAGCGTAACTTACAAGGTAACTCACACTCAAATGATTTTAAGTCATTAATTTGACCAACTTATGGAGACCAAAGTTCTCTTCATCACAAGGTAGCTGAGGCTTATTGAAGCAATTCAGTACAACTTAGTTTTTATGGCTACCACTTAACTGAAATGACTCAGGGAAGTTATGTGGCTATAAATAAACCCATAAGAAGCAACAGTGCATGGGCGGCAGAACATTGAGAGAAGAAGGAGTGAGGTTATCTAGTGAGATGAGCTGCCAAAGAGATGGGACAGCTCCTGAGCCCAGGTGAGGATGCATAAGCTGTGCATGGCGGGTGGAGGTCTACAGCCGTTTGGGTCACTAATGGCCCTGCAGTCCTTTCCGTACTGAAGGTCCTGTAAGCATTTTGTGAAAGGCTGATTAAGTTTGCGCAAGTGAGGAATCTGTTATGCATTCATCTTAGGTATAAGGCACAATGATTTCATACGAGATATCAAGGATGAAGCTAAGGCTGTTTCAAAATCGTATAAAACAGCTCATGAGCGAAAAGATTGTCTCAACCTTAAGATTTGTGTGATCATAAAATTAAACAATGTCTTACACACGCGTAAGAGGCCCTGGGTGTCCATATGCAGAAGAAAGAAATTAGAGCACCTTGTACAAAAAAAAAAAACTTCAAATGGATCAACCGCCTAAACATGAAATCTGAAACATTGAAGCTGATAGACGAAAGCATAGGCTCTACCCTACATGATACAAGTGTAGGAAAGAGCTCTCTGGCCAGCACTCCATTTGACCAAGAATTAAGGCCAACAATTGACAAGGGGAACTTCATAAAACTAAAAATCTCTGCACAGCCAAAGAAACAGTCAACCTGGTGAAGAGGAAGCTTTGGAATGAAAGAGAATCTCCCAGTTATACATCTGATCGAGGATTACTATCCAGTATATATAAAGAACTCAAAAAAGAAAGGGAAGGAGAAAAGATTACATGGGCATGAGATCTAAGCAGAGAGTTCTCAAAAGAAAGAAGAAAAAAATGGTTAAGATATAGCTCAACAAATGTTCACCATCCCTACAATTAAGTAAATGCAAATCAAAACAAGATTTGAGATTTCATCTTACTCAGATCGGAATGTCAAAGACCAACAAAACAAATGGCAACAGATGCTTGGGGTAACGTAGGGGGAAAGGGAACCCTCATCCACAGTTGGTAAGACTGCAAACTGGTGAAGTCACTCTGGAAATCAATGTGGAGAATTCTCAAAAAGCTAAAAATAAATCCAGCTACATGAACCATACGATCCAGCTATAACATTACTTGACATATGCGCAAAGGACTTGACATCCTACTCCACAGATACTTCTGCAGCCGTGCTCACTGATGTTCCATCCTCGGCATCAAGGAAATGAAAACATTGTCAATGTCCTCAACCAAAGAGTGGGCAATGAAATTATAGTACATGGAGACTATGGAATACTATTCATCTACAAGAAAAATTCAATCATTCGTTTTCCAGGTTAAGGTATAGAACTAGAAAAAGCTCATAACATTGAGTGAGGTAACCAAGACTCAGAAAGACAAACATCACATGTTCGGTTTCATCAGAGGCTCCTAACTCCAAATCTTAAGATGTGAGCACGTATCCTGTAGTTACTGCAGAAACCAGGAACATTAAAATGGGACAATTGCCGGAACATAGGTGTTGGAGAGCAATAGAGAGGGGAATTGCAGGGTGTAAGTAGTCTGATCATGGAAATGGGAAAAGGGGGCTCTTTCCCAAAAGAGAAGAAAGAAAGTTCAGATGAAAGAGGGAGAAGTATGCAGAAGGAGGAAATAAGGGTGAAATAAGGATAAGAATGTCTACAAAATCATAAACAATTATACTTTTAGCTATCTAAAAATCCTATAATACATGTAATTATTTGTATAAATATCCATATATTTTACTATATATATATATATATATATATATATAGTAAATGAACTTTTCACATCTGAGACAATTCTCCCCCCAAGAACAAAAGACCACCCAACAAAAACCTCAGTACCAGGTATGAGAAGACCCCTTTTTAGTTCTTGGTCAAGACTGTCTGAGACACCCCCAAACATGCAGCCTATTGATACTGCCCATGGTTACCGCCCTAGAGATGGAAGGTAAGACCCTATTGCTGAAGACACCATGCACTTCACATAGAGTTCAAAAACCCCTGAACAAAAACTGACCCACCCCTGGGGTTCCAGAAGGTGTCAGGAAAGCTTCCAAAGGAGGGAGGCAACCAACAGTGGTACCCAGGTATGACACCTATGACCCATGACAAAGATCAGCATGGCACCATCTCTCAGGGTACAGCAGTGGAACACATAACTAGTAGTAATCAGAAGTTCTCTAAGTTCTCTAAGTCTCTAAGACTCACTCCACAAGAGGAAAATCACACTTGGCTCTGGAAATTTAGTTGATTACTCAGTGCCAATGAAATCATGATACTGGGGGAGAATCTACAGCCACAAATTTACTAAGCCAGCATAATCCTTAACTGCATTTTAAATGCTTGTTCTTATACCCGCAGATAAGCGTAACACTCATCAAAGAAATTTCTCTTTGCAACAGACAGAGACTGTTAAAGAACCACAACCAATAAACATGCAGAGTTATGGACTCGTGCCAATAGATATATCGCATCCTGCAGTAAGGCTCTGGACATTGTAAAGAGGGTGTGGAATGATTCTAAGAGCTGAAAGATCTGGGAGTCTCTTGTGGGTCACAAACTGCACCCATGAAGTCTCATCGATATGACTGCCTAAACAGGAGCTCAAAAAGGACAGCATTAATGGACGTGTCAAAGTCGACGGGAGAAACCACGGAAGACCTCAACCCTACCAGAGATCTGTAAGCAACTGCAGAATGCTGAGTGGGAGCAGTGGCCTTCCCCATGGAAGAGCACACCTATTCGTTATCCAACACCAAAGGCTCAGCCCTGTAAACATACAAGAAACATCATACAAACATAGCATATATGTATATATACACATATATATCACACATGTATACATGTAATAACAATGAATGATCAATAAAAAGCTATGAAGTTGACAGAGAACAAGGAGGAGTGTATTGGAGGGTTTAGAGAGAATAAAAGGAAGAAATAATGTAACTATATTATAATCTCAAAAAAGGGGGACATATCCCCATGCTCATTTTACCTTAGTTTCTAATCATTCCCCTTAAATTTATCGATTCATAAAGAAATTAGGGACAGCTAGATACATATCAGGTGCCCTTCTAAGTGTTTTGAAATGGGAGAATTATTTATCTTTGGTCTTTTGTTTTCGAAACTCTAAGAAGCAGAAAAAAACAAAAAACAAAAAAAACAGGTGAGCTCACCTTTCGGTAGCTGCTGCCTGGATTCCAAGCGCCTGTATTAGAAAAACTGTGACACACCAGGTCCCAGTGCAATCCCCGCCTCCAAAACAAGGTGACAGCTCCTGGGGAGTGACAATCAGGGTTAATCGCTGGCCTTCGCGTGTGCACACAATTCTCCCACCTGAGCATACACCTACCTCTCGCACACACACAAATTATGCTCGAGTCCTTTTGGGGCTGAGTCTGTGAACTGCATTAATGACACAGAGGAAGATTCGTCATTCATTATTTGTATTCCCCAGATGTGTCTCAAGTAAGAAGAAACCAAGAAAGTTGGTCCTGTGAGGTAATTAAGCACTTTGTCCTCCATGAATTGAATTAACTACCTATTTCTCAGCACAGACAGTCTAGCTGATTGTTCCCCCTGCAGCCTGATATTTTTTTTCTCAGAAAGCTGTATAGGAGAGGATAATTAGAGTCATTTACACTTATCGAGCCAGCAAGAACATTGCTTCTGCTTCTTAGGAAATATTCTAATCCAACGTGATTTATATTTGCATAATATCCTGTTGCAATATCAAAACACCCATTGCTAAAATATCAGAGGAAGTCATTGAAACTGGAGTTTATAGACAGGAACGTGAGATTAAAAATAATCACTGTCAAAGAAAACAGCTTATTTAATCAGATTGTTCCCTCAAAAAAAAAAACCTATTTTTTCTTATAAATAGTTAACCCATAATGGAAGTGTGTGGCATGCTTCAGACTCCCCACTGGCTCCTTAATCTGGCACTCTGCTTTTCAGACAGCTGGACACAGTGACAAAGAGAAACAGCATTTTAAGGTGCAATATTACCTTTGTACTTCCTGCGTATCAAAAGTCAAACAAAAGAAGCCATTAAAATGCTGCTTTTACAAAAAAAAACAACAACAACATTCCACGGGACAGTAAAATAAAATCTACAGTCATCGTTCATTCATTGCTTAAATTTTGAACTCTTAAGTTCTCAACACAAAATGATTTTTGTGATGCAATTATAACCACTTATATGATCCCAGGGGACTTTAGATTCATAACTTGAAGTTTTCTAAGGTGTAAGGCTACCGGTCATCTGTTTGCCCATGGCCAAGAGGTGGTTTTCTATGGAGGGAAGACTTTCAGTATCAATACAAAGACAAACTGGAATAGGATTGCATCATGATCTCATGCTCAAAGCTCCTAAGGAGGCCCAGTACTGAAACTGATCGTCCTCTGCAAGTCATCTGGAATGCGGGTTTGCTGTTTCTACGCATGGCACTGAACTCAGAACCCCCTGCGAGGCTGAGCTTGTGCTGTGCTGAGCGCACTGCCAGCCCCTTCTTATGTTTTATTTACACCTTTAGTGAGCCTGCTGTTTGTCTTGACCCAGAGACTGAGGCACAGCACAATTCATGTATGATAAAGAGGAGACACAGGCAAACAGATCACTGGAAATGGAGATACGTATGGGAGCCACAGGAGTGTATTGATGTCATCACTGGAGTGTTTCCGGGGTCTGCTTTCTAAATTTGATTTTGACATTTGTAACTCTCTCTCTCTCTCTTTTTTTTTTTTTTTTTTTTTTTTTGGTTTTTCGAGACAGGGTTTCTCTATAGCTTTGGACCCTGTGCTGGAACTAGTTCTTGTAGACCAGGCTGGTCTCGAACTCACAAAGATCCGCCTGCCTCTGCCTCCCGAGTGCTGGGATTGAAGGCATGCGCCACCTCTGCCCGGCTGACATTTGTAACTCCTAACCGGTGTACTTTAACTGTATTAGCGGACCAAGCTTTCGGCAATTCCCAAAATGCTTTCATAACCACAAATTTATTCACTACGGCATATACGAAACTAATCTAGAAAACTCAGTTTTGGGGGAAGGTCAGCATATAATTGATTTCATCTAAGAACAGCTAGAGTAAAGCATTTATGAATATTATAGTATTTTTAGCAAAGGGTTCAGTTCACCAACAGACCTGCCAAGTCTCAGTTTACAGAACTGAAAACGGTTTCAAAATAAATGAAGCAAAAGTAGAATTGAAAAGCAAAATGAGTTTACAATCACGGTAAGACAACTCCACCCTACTCTATCACTAATGAGTTTACAATCACAGTCAGACAACTCCACCCTACTCTGTCACTAATGAGTTTACAATCATGGTCAGACAACTCCACCCTTCTCTATCACTAATGAGTTTACAATCACGGTCAGACAACTCCACCCTACTCTATCACTAATGAGTTTACAATCACGGTCAGACAACTCCACCCTTCTCTATCACTAATGAGTTTACAATCACAGTCAGACAACTCCACCCTACTCTGTCACTAATGGAAATAAAACACCAACAAGATTTCAGATCAGTGTAAAGAGAACCCAGACACACTGATCACCAACCTGATGGGAATGGTTTTGATAGGTCATTCCACAATCTCCCAACAAGTGTAGCATGGATGCCGGGAGGTCGCTAAGGTGGGTAATCTTCCACTCCTTAAAATGAGCCTTAATACGTTGGTCAAAACTGGCTCTCCGAGCATAGCAGAACTCTACTGAAAATCGATGGCCAAAGGAACACTTCAGAACCAACAAGCGTTGGCAAACGAGGCAATGGATTTCTACCAGCAGCGTCTGTATCAGGAGAAACTTTGGGTGAAGAGCTGCAGAATAGAATAAAGGAAAACCCAGTGCCAACCGCATCAAGCAGGGCTTCACCTCCAGCGCTGCTCATGACAATGTGCACCCTGAAGTGTTTGTGCTGGAACACATGAAGCTTTCAAAACAAACTCAAAATCCCACCTTACTAAACCGCAGGCTAGGACAGGGTGGAGGGGGCAAATTAAGAGTAAGGCAAATTATGCAAATGAAAAAAATAATTTTTAATAGAAGAATTATTCTTTTCCACGTAAAGTAGGGAGTAGTGGAACAGAATATTCACAAAGTGAAGGGTGGCTAAAAAATAAAGATATAGAAAAATGAGAAGAAAGGAACAGAAGAAATATTAATAATGACTGAGAATTCCCCCAAAATTAGTGTCGGTAACAGTCATGAATTACAGAAGCATAGAGAACAGCATATTAAATGCTAAAAAAAAAAAATTTTAAAGCCTGACATATAAGCATGTCACACTCAAATGACAGAAAATCAAAAACAAAGAAAAATTCTGATATGAATCCAAAGAAAGCAGCAGCTTCCTGCGGTGAAGCAAATACAGGAACACATCCAATTTCTCGTAAATCTCGAGCAAGAAGGCAGCGGGATGCAGTGCTTTAGATGTGTATAGAGCGAAACTCCACCAACCTTGAGCTCTGCACCTGAAAATTTCAATGGAGAAGGACCAGTTTTCCCAAGTGAGAAAGGGTGAGAGAATTTGCTGAGGCAGTTCATCTATAAGGACATGTTTAAAGAAGCCCTTCAAAGAAGAGAAATGGGACAGAGCAGATTCTCTGACCTTCATAACAAACAGCGATGCATTAAAAATAAAAGGGTTCAAGTGATCATCGCTCTACTTCCCTTGTCCTTTCTCTCTCGAATGACGCCAGCAATGCATTCTACTATGAACATGTCTGCGTGTACGCTTGCTTGCGTATAAGGTGATGCGGCCAATAGTGAGGACAGTCTGGAGAGAATAGAATACAAGTGGCCTCGTTATCCTGAGGTACAGTATTAATTATGTGACAGTGGATTCACGTTAGTAGTAAGCGTGTATCAGAAGTGCTAGGGCAGCCATTCATAAGTGACACAGGGTTAAAAGCCCTCATCGCTGTTCTAGAGGACATGAGTTCAATTCCCAGCATCCACACAGTAGCTCACGACTAATTCTAAATATGTTTGGGGTGATCTGATGCCCTCTTCTGGCTTCCCTGGTCACCGGGCTTGGAACCAGGGCACCAACATACTGGGCAGAAATCCAGGCACATGGTTTTTCTTAAAGTGGCAGTGTGAGTGTCATTAATATGGCAAGAAGGGAGAAAAAGTAAGTTGAAAACCAAACATTTGAAAATCACAATAGAAAGGTAAAGAGAGAATGGGGACAAAACTTGAAATAGGAAAAAGGGTGAAGAAACAGAAAATGAACAGCTGCAGGGTTCAGTGCGACCAGATGAAGAGCCACTTTGATGTCTATAATCTAAATGTCACAGCTCAAAAAACAGAACCTATTGGTAGGTTTAAAAAAAAAAACTGGCATGCTGCCTATAAGTCAAACTGACACCTAAGGATACATATATAAAGATTGACTACATGAATCAAGAAAGACATATCATACTAACTAAAATGAAGAGAAACTGTGGGTAGCTGCATTAATTTCAAACAAAGTTGGCTTCCAAGCAAAGTATCAAGGGGCTAGAAGACAGTTGCAGATGAGGGAGCAAGGTGCTCAGCAGGCAAAACTGCATTCAGACCCCTGCAACTCAGGTGGTAGAGGAGGGAACTGACTCCCACAGGTGTCTCCTGACCTCCTGACCTCTTCAACTCCACCACGGCACATGTTTACCAAAACACACACACACAGAGAAAGACACACACACACACACACAGAGAGAGAGAGAGAGAGAGAGAGAGAGAGAGAAAGAGAGAGAGAGAGACCACCATCAGCCTTCGTGTGTGCACACCTAACAGCGTAATATCACAGTGCACAAGACAAAAGCATACAGAATACAGGGAGGAAGAAACTCCCCCATTACTGCAAGCCCCAACTCTCTTCCCAAGCGGACAGATTTAGCAAAGAGAATATCAATAAAAATGCAGCGTAACTCAACAGCACCTACGAGGGTGATGTAATGAACATTTATAGCCCACTTCATCCAAGGCGGCAGAATGTGTGCTCTGCGGGCTCACATATGACATTTCCCATGGCAGACCAGAAGGAGCCGTAATGCACAACAAAGCCAAAGAATGGAAGCTAGGGCCTTTGCTCTCAGATTACAACCAAATCCCACTCTCATTCAGTGTCCGGGAGGTATCTGGGAATCCTGGGAGATTAAACAACAAGCCTGAAATAATGCATGGGCCAAAGGAAAAATATCTTTAAAAAATATGCAGCATGTTTAGTGAATGAAGTTGAAAATACAGTTTATCAAAATGTTTTGGGTATAACAAAGTCCATGCTCAGGGAATTTTTAATGCATATATTAGCAAGAAAGAGTGAAACTTAGCCAATGATCTCCATTTTAAGAAAATGAGGAATACCAAGTTAAATTGAGCAGAGTAAATGAAATAATCAAAAATCCATAAGGAACCACTATTATTTACTTGTCTAAATTTTCACATATACTACACATATATCTGTATTTGTACATGTTTATCTATACAGTTTAAATGAAATTTTCCCACCTGGGATGCCAATGCAACAAAAACCCCAGCAACCAGGAATGAGAAGCCTCCTCTTTTGAGTTGTTGGTCAGGCTTGTCCAAGAGACTCCTAAAGCATTATAGGCTATTGCAATGCTGTTAGTTATCTCCCAAAGGTAGAAAGTCAGTCCCTTTTCTGAAGACATCATGCACTTTAGACATAAGACCCAGAAGCGCTGAGCTGGATCTAACCTGTAAACCTACACAAGACTAGATTTCAAAGTCCCAATGGGTGCCATGCAAGTTTACAAAACTGGGAAGCAACCAGTACTCCTATCTAGTTATGATGCCTGTAAGCCAGATGTATTAATGGTGCACACATCTTGGAAGTAGCCAGCAGCTGTATAATTGGTCTTACAGCCTGCTCAACAAGAGGGAAATCACGCCTGGTACTGGAAACCTAGCCAACTATCCTGGAATACTGGGGTCATGGATTTTAGAGGAGAAACTACTACTACCACTTGGCTAAATAGTATAATTCCTAACTACATTCTAAATATTTACCTTAATATTTACCACATTGTGGTGGTTTGAGTGAGAGTAGCCCCATAGATTCATATATTTGAAGGTTTTATACTCAGTTGGTGGACTGTGTAGGAAGGATTAGGAGGTGTGGCCTTGTTGGAGTGGGTGTGGCCTTGTTGGAGGTGTGTCACTGGAGTGGGCTTTGAGGCTTTAAAGGCCCATGTCAAGCCCTTGCTCCCTCTCTCTCTCCTTCTTTCTTGCCTCTCTTCCTCCCTCCCTCCTTGCAT
The DNA here is from genome assembly GCA_028555095.1 of Dicrostonyx torquatus. NCBI lineage: Eukaryota > Metazoa > Chordata > Mammalia > Rodentia > Cricetidae > Dicrostonyx > Dicrostonyx torquatus. Next base: position 13,749,512 of record JAQHUG010000020.1, read on the forward strand.
CTGGCCTGCAAATCAAGATGTAAACTTTCAACCACTGCTCTCATTCTATACCTGACTGACACCATGCTACCTTCCATGATTTTGGACTAACCCTCTAAAACTGTAAGCATACCCCAATTAAATGTTTCCTTCTATCAGTTGCCTTGCTCACAGTTTTTCTTCACAGCCACAGAACAGTAACTAAGACAAACACAGATAAGCATACTTCCCACTTCTCACCAAAGAAGCTTCTCTTTGTAACCGATAGAGATCAGTACAGAAAACCACCACTGATCAAAATGCAGAGAGCAAGTGATCATGCTCAGCCCCATCTCAGACATGAACAACACAACTCCTGCAGCTTATGCTCAGGGAACGTCAAGAAAAAGATGAAAAGACTGCCAAAGCCAGAGGAACAGGAAATCTGTTGTGAGATTTCATCTTCTAGAAATGTCAGAGAAGCTGCATCCACGGTGTCTCATCAACATGACTGACACAACATGACATGAAAAAGGAGGATGCCTATGGAAAAACTAATGTAGAAGGGGTTCTCATGAGGCCCAAATCTCAGACACCTAGGCAAAAAACTGCAGGAAACCAGGGAATATTGAGAGCTTCCCCAGGACAAAGCCCCTTGATTAGTTATCCATGAGCATGTGGTCAGTCATGAAATCATATATGAACAGTTTATATTTAAATATTTAGGAACATATAAAGAAATATGATAAAGAGGCCATTAATTTGAAAGCGAGAGAAAAAGGTTTACACATCAGAGGGTTTGGAGGAAGGAAAAAAAGGAGGAAATGATGATTTAATTATACTTAGATTAAAAATTGGTAAAAAGTAGAAATTAATGAAATTAAAAACAATAAATGAATTGGAACAAAAACAATAGAAAGAGCAATTGATAAACCTCTAGTCAGGCTAACTGAGGGGGAAAAAAGAAAAAAAGACTCAAATGGGATCTTTAAAGGAGAGAAATCAGTGATGGTGGACTATCATGTCTGCAAGCTGGGTAACCCAGATAAAATAAATTCCTTAAAGGTCTACCAGCAAATCTCACTTAAGAAGAGATAGGAAATTTGAGTAGGCCCATCTCCAGGCAGTTGGAGAAGACAAACTATGAAGAAAGTGAACAGGCAGTAGTGATTCATCATTGAAAGGGATAAACAGAACACAGAGGATCCCCAGGGTAGTAAAATCACCCTATTGGTTATAGTGATTTTAGTAGTATAAAATCACTATAACCAATAGTGAAACCCAGTGTGAATTATGGGCATTGGTTGATAATATTTGTCAATATGTATTTATATGTTCTAACTGATTCCTACTTATGTGCTGAGATACTGATAACCAGAGAAGCTGTATGTGGCTGTGGAGTCCACATGCGAAATCTCTGCAGCCTCCCCCCAATTATCATTTATAAAGAATTAGGAGCCGAGGCTGGTTCCATGAGGGGCAGAGGAGGGCCACCAGAGGCCTGGAAATGAGGGGGAAGTCCCTTTGGTAGGTGGAAGACAGACAGATATGCCATGCCAAGAGACCTGGGGTATAGAGTTTATTTAGTGGGTTATGGAGGGGGAAAGGAAGGGGAAAAGGGGGGAGAAGAGAGAGAGATAGAAGCTGCCTGTCCAGAAGAAAGGCAGAGAGAGAGAGCTGGCTAGAGAGAAGGCCGGAGGTCCAATTTGCTTTCCTTGGCAGGAAGAGGGAGGTTGGGAGTGGGCAGAGCTTGTCTTTTAAAGGGATAGGGTACCAGGTGACAGACCAGGCAGCAGATTACAACACCCCCACCACCACTCACTTTTTTCTGTGAACTTCCAATTGCTCTATAAAGCAAAGTCTATTAAAGAAAGAAAACTAAGGAAGAACTAAAATGTAGATCAGAACAGGTAAACTCATCAGTACTATAAATGAAAAAAGAGACATCACTAGAAGTCCAACAGACACTCCAGGATAGCCATAAAATATTGTCAGAGGTTCAACAAATACTCCTGGGTATCTACAGAGCATCACCAGAGGTTCAACAAACAC
>JAQHUG010000020.1:13770409-13787810 GCA_028555095.1 Dicrostonyx torquatus
AGAGGACAATGACAGGTCAACGCTCTTAAAGTAGGGGAGTGGAGGGCCCAAGACTTACAAACCTGCATTAGGGAGAGCTCAGGACTACCATGATTGCATCCTTGGGATGAAGCCTGTGAAGTATGGTACTCTCTGTGGGAGAGGGACCAAGAACCAGGGGGCTAGTAAGCCAGAAGTAACAAAAATCTGATTAGTTTGTAAAAATAAGACATCTCCCGCAATGACTGAGCTGTTAGCGAAGAAAAATAGGTGGGCAAATATGTGCTATCTAAATGCTGATGTTAATATGAAGATCCTGGTTGTTATAGGGCCTGAAGTTATAAAATCTAGGGACTGCTTTGTGAGTTCCATCTGAGGTAAAGAGGAACACTGGGTTTGAGGACAGTCTGGATTACATAGTGAGGCACTGTCTCAAGGAACCCAAACCAAAATGCAAGACCGCATTGTGAATGCAAAGCCTGATACATAGCTCATGGTGGGAAAACAAACCCATATTTTGGTACAAACTTAACAAAGTCCACTGAGGGCAGAGCACAGCATTTAATGGCCTGCCATACCTATATACTGACTCGACAATTTTGTTTGTTTCTGCTTTTAAGAGGGCCTTTGGCTAGCATGAATGGTCCTTGAACTTGTGACAGTTCTCCTGCCTCAGCCTCCCGGATGCTGCAATTACAGGGAGGAACCACCACACCTGATTTAATTCTTTCTTTTCTTTCTTTCTTTCTTTCTTTCTTTCTTTCTTTCTTTCTTTCTTTCTTTCTTTTCTCTTCTTCTTCTTCTTCTTCTTCTTCTCCTTCTTCTTCTTTCTCCTCCTCCTCCTCCTCTTCCTCCTCCTCCTTGTTCTTCTTTTCCTTCTCCTTCTTTTCCTCTTTCTCCTATCTTTGTTCTTCATCTTCTCCTCCTTCTGTTTGTCAGGGAAGATGTTGGCATAATTTTGGCCTTATAATTTTTGGTTGGCTTTGCATATTTTTTAACTTTATTATTGGTATTGTGTAACAGTTTCCTCTGGGATTGAAGCATTCCATCCTGCAGGGAAACTCTTGGGGGAGGGTAAACAACTCAGAATAGCTTAAGGAAGTCCATGAAACTGATCAGATTGACTAGGTCTCTCCCTTCCAGAGTAAACATTAAAAACTGTGGAGAGTTACTCTTAGATGAGCCAAACTGCATCTAAGACTCAGAGACCAGACCAACTTCCTGAAAGAAACAGAAGCCCGCTGAGCTGCCTGGAAGAGGTTTAGACCGACAGAGGCACCTGGAAAGGACACTCTCCAGCCTGCTGAACACACTGCAGGCTGTGCAGTGGGCTCCAGGTTCCCATCTGTCTTTGAACATTTCTGTTCCTATAAGTAACCCCTCGATCATATTCCTGTAAATAACTCCAATAAACTCATTGGTTCAGCAAGTTGGCCTTTGGTGGCATCTGTTGGTCTGTCATGGGCTCCCTGTCTGGGGTGAGAAAATGATGTGTCTTTCATCTCCCCAGGGAAATGACAGATAAGTCCCATGACAGATAGCAACTACTATGTTGCTCAGTCTGGCCTTGTGCTTTTGATATCAAATGATCACGATAGCTCAAACACGTGAGTAGCTGGAACTAGCAGCAGCACATGCCATGTGCAAGATTTTTGAAAAGAATTCACTCTATTCCGAATCTAGAAACTGTCAGTTTCTCTGATAACATTATCGATCCTTCAGTTTTTAAATGATTGCCAGTTTGTGACTATATCTTTTGCTTCCTAACTCACATGATGAGAGGGAAATACCAGTTATTAGGGTGGCTGTCAACTGCAAATCTTCTATCAAGATGCCTTTTTTGTGTGAACTCTTAGAAACATAGTTGCTGTGCATAACACTTTAGAACAGTGTTCTCAACCTATGAGTCACAACCCCTTTTAGGGTTGAAAAACCCTTTCACGTATCAGGGTTAACATATGGGATATGCTGCATGTCATACACTTACATTATGATTCATAACGGTAGCAGAATTACAATTATGAAGTAGCAATGAAATAATTTTATGGTTGGGGCTCACCACAACATGAGGAACTGTATTACAGGGTCGTGGCAGCATTAGGATGGTTGAGAGCCCCTGCTCGAGAGGTTCAAGCCTCACTTTTATTCATTAAGCAAATGTGTGTCTACATAGGTGTGTGTTATTTATGAGTGTGTCTTGACCTGATGCAAGTTTCCTCTTGCCTCAGAATTGTGCAAACCTCCAGCTTCTGGCTTTATGCAGAAGAGGATTTGAAAGCATTGTCGAAGCACAGCTTAGTCCAGACATGCGCACACTTTTCTTCTTGTATGTTGCCACACCTCCCATGCTGGGCATTTTCGTGTAATGATTTGAACGATAGCTCCAGGTGGCTCACAATAGCTCCATTATTCTCAGGAGTGACTGTAAAGCCAAAAGAGCCCCAGAAAACTCACAGTAAATATATGCCCATCAGGACTGTCACTATAAGTTCCTCTGTTTGTCATAACCACCCCAGGACAGACCAACAGACACGGGGAAAGCACACAGTTAGTCAGTCTTAATAGAAGAAAGCTGTGCAAAAAACATGCAAGGATAGGGACAGATTACAGGGACCCTGCCCCTTGGTCCGTGAAAGCCAAGATGCCTCCTACTTGCTGATAAGTATGTTTCTATCCAGAAAAGATATTCAGAGAGCACACCATGCTTACCAGTTTTGTCTGCTGCACGTAAACTTATTCTTTTTTTTTTAAAAAAAATCTGTCTCTTAAAGAATTGTGGTATTTGTCAGGTGATGGTGGTGCACACCTTTAATCCTAGCAGTCATCAGGCAGAGGCAGGTGGATCTCTGTGAGTTCGAGGCCAACCTCATCTACAAGAGCTAGTTCCAGGATAGGCCCCAAAGCTACAGAGAAACCCTGTCTCATAAAACCCAAAAAAAAAAGAAAAAAAACATAAATAGGAAAGTGTGTGCACACCTTTAAGAAAGTTGCCATAGCCTGAGATCAGGGGTCTGCTTGGCATCGTCTGTCCTAAGCCCCTCTCCTTGCCTTGTGGACAGTTCCTGCCCACATGTCCCTTTCTCCTTTTAACTGCCTCTTACCTCTGTGCTTGTGGGTTCAGTGAGCAACTCTTCCTGGATATTCAAGGTATATAGCAATCAAGAAAGATGCTAGGCATCAACTTCAGACCCCTCCCCACATGAACACATACACTTGGACCCACACAGGCAAATATACCTGCATATATGTAAACACAAAAGCCACATGCACGGTGTCTTACTTAGGGTTTCTATTGTTGTGAAGAGACACCATGACCATAGCAACTCTTATAAGGGAACCACTTAATTAGGGCTGCTCATTTACAGTTTCAGGAGTTCAGTACATTGTCATCATGATTGAGAACACAGCAGCATGCAGGGAGACATGGTGCTGGAGGAGTAGCTGAGAGTCCCACATCTTGCAGGCAACAGGAAGTTGACTGAGACACTGAGAAGTATCCTGAGCATAGGAAACCTCAAACCCCACCCCCACAGTGACACACTTCCTCCAACAAGGCCATCCCGACCCCAACTAAGCTACACCTCCTAATAGTGACATTTCCTATGAGCTTATGGGAGCCAACTACATTCAAACCATTACACACAGATATATTAAAAAGAAAGTCTCTTTTTCCTTGTTGTTCTGTGCTTTTACCAAACTGTCTTTAGATATGGAATTTAAAATATAAATACCAGCTACTCGTTTTTTTCCTTTTTCTTTTCTTCCTCTTTTTTTTTCTTTTCCCTTTTGAAAGTGTCTCAGCGATTCACCCTTGCTGGCCTCACACTTGTGACCCCCCCACCACTGGGTAAGCTCTCTGGAATGTTTGACTAATTTTCATTGTGTGTAGGGAATTCTCTTTCATCACCTGCACACACTTGCTTTGTACCTTCAGAAATGCAGTTACATGTCTACGCACACACACTGATGCACACACACACACACACACTCACACACTCACATGCACACACACATACTCATGTATGCACACACTCACTGATGCTCACACACATGCACACTCACACACACGCACACACCCTTACACTCACATGCAGATACACTCACACACACTTGTGTGTGCACATGCATGCACACACATTCAACACATACACTCACATACACACTCACTCAGGTGTTCACACATTCATGCACACACATATGCATACACACTCACACATATACTCACATGCACACACACCCTCGTGTGCACACATGCATGCACACACACATTCTCTTTTGCTCTTAGTTGTGTCTTAGCTTCCTTTCCACATTGCCTTCTGTTTGTATCTCTATCCTGCTTTATGTCTAATTTCCTCTAACTTATTTTCCAGCTCATTTATTAAATACATCTATTAAGTTACTGTATTTTGAAAACTGCAATCTGATCTTCATTTCCTGGGTTTCCACTTGACAGTTTTATTGGTGCACAGTTACCTTATTGTTCCTTTTTGGTAAACACTGAAAATTAGTCTCCTTTTTTGTTTCTGCCCAGTATAACCTAGCTTAATAATCCAAACTTACAGTGGTCTGGTCATTGTAATGCAAGAAGTGTTGATAGACCAGATCCATTGTCACATTTGTTTCTGCCTTTGATTCTTTTGTTTGCGAGTTCATTTTTCCTTGTGTACTTCGTTATATTGGTTTTGAAGTCTCTTGAATGGTTGCGCTCTGAGAGAATGAAGGCTGACACCATGTGTCAAGAGAGCTATTTGTTTCCCCTTTAAATACAGGATGGAAAGGATGTGGCAGAAAGAGGGGTTGGAGTTTAAGTCTTCCAGGTCTGAAGTTTTTGTTTGTCTTTTGTTTCCACCCATCAAATGATAAAATTTTTGGTTTCAAATCTGCCAAAGAGAAGATTCAATCTACAACTTCTCAAAGAGTGTCCCCCTCTCTTACAGAGTAGTTGAAATAAAGACCTCTCCCCCCCTAGAAGTCCCTCTGAGGCTGGGGGCTGGTTTACACTTATTTGCTACTTACTTCAGCAACCTGACTCTGCTCTCACCCTGTGTGACCCTCCATAGGGGCAGCACCCCTAAGCATCTGTCTTTCCCCCCCACAGTGCACAGCGCCCTCTAGAGGAGAGACCCCCAAACTTCTCACTTCCTTCCTAGACTCTATGATTTTATGCTAGAAATTCTTTTCTATGTGTCTTCAAATTCATAACAATATTTTGAGAATTGAAATCTATCGTCATCCTCAGAGAAATAGGTTGTATTACTTGAAAGTATGGCTTCAAGAACCCTCAAGGAAGGTGGGTTTTGTATCTTTTCTTCACCCTTATTTTGTATTCTAGAATTTCAGTACAAACGATTTTTGATTTTTCCCCCTTGTAATCAGTTAGTAATCCATTGAGAACTGAGGCCGCAAATACTTAAACTGGAACCTTACCTGCTAGAGATCTAGTTCTAGAATCCAAACCCAGCACTGACAGCTACACAGATTCCGTTATGGTGTTTGTGCTGGCTTTCACCGGCAACACTGAACGGGAGCTCACATGGTAGTGATGAGCGCAGTAAGTGCCGTTGGCAGCCGGCAGGACCGAAGTCTTGCTCTAGTTGTCCGCATCTGTGCTCACCTCTCACACTATGTCACTTGCACGCTTTCTCCATCCTCCCATCACAGGGCACACACAGCGATCTAGTTCTGAAACCTGAGGAACAAACTGGTCCTTCGTGTTCATTTGGTCTCCGAGACATCTGCTCATTTGGTACCAAGACGAGAGAACTGAAGGGCTGTGGGATTTCCACCAGCTAGTTAGTACATGAAAATGCAGTAATTAAAATTTACTGTACAAACTACAATTCTAGACCTCTGCTTTCCAGCCCAGAAACCAATAGCCCAGCTACATCTGAGAGTCTCCTGCATGCCAAGGAGAATGCCTTTCGTGTCTTCTCTTTGGCTTCTGCCACTATTGCAATGCACTAAATCAGGAAGTCAGATGATGGTTGCAATGGGTACTGCCAGCTTGCATGGAGCCAGGCGCTATTCAAGACTCTGCCACTCTATCGCAAGCACACAAGGGACCATCATGATCATTTCTCCATGCATAAGCATAATCACCCTGCAAGCTTTATGAGGAGGTCAAGAATATGAGAAGGAAGGCATAGCCATTAATAAGAATATGAGAAGGAAGGCATAGCCATTAATAAGCTTGAAGGGCTCCTTCTAGAGGAAGTTGTTTTCACAGATCACAGGGGCCCGCTCACTCTAGGGCATCACAATCCTGCCTCTCCATCTCTGGGTGTCACTAGCAATTTGTCCTTCTTCCCTGTCAAGCCCTCCAGATTCTTCACTCTTTAGCACCGATGTTTCCCTCTTGGTTCTTTCTGTCCTTCCCACTATGGCTCTTACATTAGCATCCAGGGGCACAATTTAATCAGAAGGAGTCAGCCAGCCATCATCAGTAGGCTCTGGGTTGTTTCTAATTACCCTGGCAGAGCATCCAGTCTGACTATCACAAATCCCAGGGAAATCTCAGTAGACTCTAGTTTTCCTATTTCTTAGCTCTTGGCTTCTGTCACAATCTTCCAGGGGCTGGAGTTCATCAATACATCCTCTTGAACGGGGCTATGTGATACATGCAGAGGGCAGGTAACTGTGCTGCTGATGAAAACTATTGCAGGAGTTTGGGAGTAGCTCAAATGAGTCCGAACCAGCAGCCCTTCGCCTGGACTCAGACAAGCATCTGATAGGTAAGCTCGCCAACTGAGAGAGGTTCAGACTCCACCCTCCAGTCCTGCCAATGCTGCTGTTTCCTGGGTGTGTCCTACCAGGAGTCATGAAATTGGCTCACCAATCACTGGATTGTTCCTCACTTACAGCCCCTCCCCTCCCGCAGACCACCCTCCTCCTCCCTCCAACACCCCAAAGCCTATCAGCAAGGAGGCAGATTTGAGATGTACTCTTCTGTTCCCTCGAGTTTTACTACCACGAGAACAAGCGTTTTCTTCTGAAAAACTTGCTTCCGGATAATCACACTGCATGGAAGTCAGACCTGGCTCAGTGGCACAGCTAGACTGATGCCCAGTGGGTTGGAGTGTCACCATAGCAACAAGGCTCGTTAAGGGGAAACTATTTCCTTCTCATGAAGAAAATGTAATCTCTGGCCTGGGTAGGGAACTGGCATGCCAGTTACATAGGTCAGTGATGGACGGGCCACTCCTCAGAAGGGTGGGACTGTCCTTCAAAAGATGAGATCATCATCAGCCTAAAGAGATCAGAGGAGGGGCTGGAGAGATGGCTCAGAGGTTAAGAGCATCACCTGCTCTTTCAAAGGTCCTGAGTTCAATTCCCAGCAACCACATGGTTGCTCACAACCATCTGTAATGGGGTCTGGTGCCCTCTTCTGGCATGCAGGCATACACAGAGAGAGAATATTGTATACATAATAAATAAATAAATATTTTTTTTAAAAAAAAGAGAGATCAGAGGACTGATTGTCCCCTTAATGACATAACGTACCTGTCCTTCCCAGAAGTTCTTACCCCAATACAGTCACCCCAGACTTGGTCTGAGTTTCTGTTGGGTTGGCTCCCTTTTTCTTCTCTTCTGTCTTTGTTTTGGATTCTGCTAGAGCCTAAGGATGATTTTCCTGACACGTTAGACTTCTTTATTTTTTTCTTGAAAGCCCGCCTTCCTGCCATATAGCTGCTTGTCGCCTCCATGACTTCATGATGGCTCAACTCAGCTTCCTCTTGTTCCCCTTGCCTCCTCCAGGCAGCTGTCAAGAATTGTAGCTCGCCTATCCTGGAAGTTTTCTTTAAATTCTAATAAATTGTCCTCATACTTCCCTTTGAATCTGTTAAATGTTTTTATTGAGACTAAGAACCCCAAGATGACACCCTAATTTCCCCAGTATCATCTTAGAACAACAAAATGACTCCCCAAAATTTTCAGTAACAAGTAGTGGTGGGTGACGATTTTCCAGGTGTATTTGCAGTTTCTAGGTCATATTTGGCCCCACTCTAACCTCACTCCCATCCTCACAAGCTACTTGAATAAAAGCATTCAAAAACAAAAAACAAAAAACAAAAAGCAGAACTGCAAAGTGCTTAAAAGCACACTTGAATCTGGGGAGATTGCCGTATGGTACAAAGGACTCCATTTTGAATAGACTAGGGAAAGGTGGGAATATGTCATCCAGAAGCAAGGAGAGGGGGTGGCAGACGGAAAATTAGGGAGTAGGAGACTCTTGCCAGCGGGATTAGCAAAGTTCTTGCTAAAGGCAGCCCATGACGACCAGATAGCAAGCCTGAAGCGCTGGCTTCCCTGACTATGCAAGGGGTTCCCTGAGCTCTATGGGCATCCCCTAGAAATGAGACCCAGATCACCACTGTTTAGTTTGGTGATGGTGGCCTCCATCGTCCGTGCATGTGAAAGCCCACTGTGAATGCCAATGTTGGAAACGACATGTTTTAAAATCGTAGATTGCAGTCCAGCGGAATGCAGGCCGTCAGTACCATAGATAGCGACCAACACTTTCTAAGGAATTCAGTTTGAATCAGGGCTTCTCAAAGACCTCTGTGTGATGGGAAAATGGTGTTTTCTGAAATAGAGGCATGCTTGTGTGGTTGGTGGCCATGCATAATGTATTCTCCTGTATGCCGTTTGGGGGACGGTGGTTTAAGGAAGTAGCTCATTTTAAGCATGCAACAAAGGTGTCGTATATTGTCACTCTTCACATGGGCCACTGCTTCAAACCCCTGCTTCTCCAGCGCCTTCACCTCTCTCTGCAATCTTCTTTGCATGACATTTCCATAACGGAAAGTCTCCTCCAAATGACTCTCCTGAAATGATGGGATTCCCAAAAGAGAACGAGTCTGGATGTCTAGCGGGAATCCACCTTTAAATAGTTTTCCCTTCCTTCTAACTTCTGCCTGTCAATATTTCTGTAAATACTGGCTCCAATTTCAATCAGGGAGTCCCTTAATGCACCAACTTGCCTTGCCTTTTTCAGACACAATCTAACATGTTCATATCTGAATCTCAACCAAATACAAACCTGAGAATATATTCCCTACTCGTGTTTATTTTAATTTCTCAGTAGGAATGTGTGTGTGTGTGTGTGTGTGTGTGTGCAATAAAGCTATTACATGATGAGCAGAATCCAAATCTTAAAATTCAGGCTGGTAGGAAGGGTGTTTACCAGCCATTAAGCAGCTGTGACTACCCAATGTTAACCTAGCACGCAAATCATCATGTCGGAGCAGTGTTTGGTGCCATCCGGTGGCTGTCCTCTGTTCACTGGAAATGTAGCTGGAGGGAAGTCCAGACCCTGTGGACCAGAAGAGGCATTAGAGGAGTCCCCAGGGCAGAAGGTATATGCTCCCCTGACTACTCCTTCTTAAGTGGAGGAGAGCAACGGAACAGTCAGACTCAGCCCGCACCTCCTGGTTACATTCTCAGCTCTGCCACCTGACTCCGCCCAGCATTCTCTGCCACCTGACTGCTAAAAACAGTGAACTTGGGAAGCTCAGCAAAGCCCCCACCCACTCAAATCCCTCCCACACCCCTTCTCCTTTCCTCAAGGACAGGAGGGCACTGTCTTGACGGGACCTTCTGTCCCCAGGACCTACCTGATAGAAGCAGGGAACCAACTCGCGCAGAGCTGAGCACGTTCCATCTGAAGCCTGCTGAGTTTCTAGTGAGGGCCGCTTAAACTGAGAGTGACCCAGTTTCTCAGGCCCCTGGAAAACCAGTTCTATGCTGTGCTTCACCCACGGTGAGGACCTGTTTCAGTTTTTCTTTCAGGAGGCCAAGACTTTGAAGAGTCTATGTCTTGCCTTAGGTAAACAAGGGACAAGTCTGTGGATCTCAGCCCTTTGGGGAAGCGTGGATCTTTGCGTCAAAGCTTTCAGGACAGATGGGGTGAGAGGGTTTTGCTTCACTGTGATGTAGGGAGATAGGACTTGGGAAACACTGTGTGGTGTGACGACCCCCGCGCGAAAGGGGTAGGTGCCCTGGGCGAGGTGCAGGGAGTGGAGGTGCGCGGAGTGGAGGGGGTCTAAGGCAAGGCAGTCAATGGAGGCATCACACCTGAGGTGTTTCCTGCTCCCTACTGTTGCTGCTTCCTTCTAACAACTGGGGATTTCTCACAAACCTTTGTCCTCACCAGGCCTCACTGAAGGGAAAAGTAAGGATCTCACTGTGGTTTCTGAGTGGATTATGAAATGAATTGCAGACTACCTTCCGGTGAGAACCTGAAGACACTACAAGATGTGCTAATACTGTTTTGTTTTGTTTTGTTTTTCATGTCAAAGCAAGTCCCCTTGGGGTTCAGAAAGCTCTGCTACCTCCCACAAGAGTCACAGGCTGGTGACCAAGTCTTGAACACATGGGACCTAAGGACATATTGCAGGTCTAAACTATAGCACCGAGTACAAAAATGGACACTTCACCCCGGTTCTATGGGTCTTGGATCGAAAGATTCCTGTCTTATATAAAACTGTGATCAAATAACTGTGTTAGGCATCCCTCTTGTTAACCTGCCTTTTAATGTGAGGGTGTCAGCTGTGACCCTTTTTTATTGGATAAGGAAAGGGATACGCACTTCCTTTCCACAGCCTTAAGCAATAGGATTTTTTTAAGGAACTTATTAACATGATTTATATAATTGAATATAAAGTTTTAAGATTATTTTCAAATGTGTGTTCTCATAAACTACAGACAGTATAATTTCCCCTAAAATACATTCTGATAAATCATATGGCCTGCCCAAGAGAAATATGAACCAATGGAGTAAGAGAAATGAGAAAAATACTGGCTAACAACAAAGTTATTTTTAAAACACAGGGGTATACCATTTGTAAATATTTTTAAATGCAGTCACATTCTGTGGGAAAATATTTTGAGAGTAAATTTGTTAGCACTCACATAACATATGCTACCTGTGTTACCACCAAGCAAGGAATCCAGCAGTCACGGTGTAAGAAAATGTCCTCCAGGACTGCAGATTTGTCGCAGCAGAACAGACGTGGACCAAGCAGATCAATAGGAAAAAGGGGCACCGGGATTCCATTTGAATGAGTTTAATCCTGAATTAAGGATCAGGATCAAGGCGGAAGAAAGGGACCCTTTCCCACCTTTCTTTGAGTTTATGGGAAACATGGAGTGGTCTCTCCATAAATCAAGGAGCCTTCTGTGATATAAAGCTAGACCTTTGCAGCTGGGAGAGATTCACACAGTGGGGGATGACATGACCTTTCGCTGGGAAGAAGTAGGATAAGTAAACTGGTTTCTGAGGGTCATCCTAGAGGCACCTGAGGCACAGTTCCTGCCAGGAAGAAAGCCTTGCGAAGGTCATACAAGACACACCCCTTGGTTGCCTTGGTTAGGCTGTGTGCAGCAATGGTTCAGAGTCTTTGAGGGCACCATATGTATCTTCCTGCCATTTAAGGATAAATGTGGGATCTGTTTCAGTGTGTGTAGTTCCTGTTTCAAGATGTTTGTTCCACCAGCAACTCCAAAAGTAGGACAGGTTCACAGTCAGCAGTCCCAAGGTGCTAATAGAACAGACACACTGTCCAGATGATGGAGGCAGCTGGAGAGCTCCTTCCCGTCATGGCTAATTCACGGGACTTTATGCAACACACCTGAGAGCCGAGGAATAAAAGACCTGCTCGCCTCCACAGCATCAGTAGAGCATTTGGTGGGCTTCAAATGCACAGGGTGTGGGGAGGTGTGGGGAAACGGGTTCCTAGTGCTTGTTTGTAACTAACGAGAGAGTCCGAGGAGATGTGAGAAATTTCTGTACAGAACTGATGGGAAGACATGGATGGAAGTCACTTGGGGCTGACTTGAGTCTCCTCTGTGAAGCCAAAGACATGGAATGGGATGCATGCAAAAAGAATCTTTGGGGAAAGAACCCCTAAAATCCTTGGATCTTTGGGGCAGTGGAGGGGAGGGATTCCTCAAGTCCTTTGATTTGAAGAGCTTGGGTCTAGAGGTAAGGACTGGCCGTGAGAACATCAACAAATGTGTTTGTTAGATGTTGACTTCCCCGCACAGAGTACCAGCATGTGGGAATCTGGGCTCAGATTTAACCCCTTGGTGCAGGCAAAGCCCAAGCTCTGAAAGAGAAGGTCAGACAACAAAAGGTAAGAACCAAGACCAATCAAACATAGCATTGCATATAAACACGTAGAAACATGCAACAACATAGGCAGCAAATAGAATATAACTTCTACATAGAATATACATGATTAGCTCAAGTCATAATGACTGATGGGCCCACATTGTAGGGGAAATTGGGAGATGGGGGCATGACGATCAAGCAGCAATGACTGAAGGGCCCAAGTTTGTTGTGAGATATTTGATTACACCATGTGAAGATGTGTCTCTGTCCTTCCTTGCCTGCCTAAGACAGATTGGTTTAATAAAGAACTGAATGACCAATAGCTAGGCAGAAGAGGATAGGCGGGACTTCTTGGCAGAGATAGGAATTCTGGGAAGGAATCTGGCCCAAGGCATTTGCTAGGGAGACTGAGAGGAAGTCAGACATATGGAGGAGAGATAACTGGCCACGTGGCAGAAAGTAAATTAATATAAATGGGTTAATTTAGGTTTTAAGGGCTAGTTGGGAACAAGGCGAAGCTAAGGCCAAGCTTTCATACTTCATAAGAAGTCTCCTTGTCATTATTTGGGAGTTGGAGGGCCAAAGAAAGTCCGACGACACAGTTGTGGGGGAATTGGGAGCTCAAGGCTTGAAAGTCAGCACTTGCCAGTTTCCTTGTGTATTATGCTTACATAATGAACTGTTAGATTAGTACTTTGAATGCTGGGCAAGGGCTTCACCTTGGTTCCCTTCTCCTTCAAAGGAAAATCCTGCTAAAGCAAAGAGGGCGTTAAGAGGTTTATTCAGGAAAGGGAAAGCACACTCCAAGGGGCACAGATAGAGCAGCCGGGAGGTGGGTGACGTCACTGGCAAGACAGCCCCCTCGGATGCTGCCCCCTCATTTTGTCTAGTTCAGCTGTGCTGCGTGTGCCCCAGAGTCTTAGTGAAACCCACCCCGAGGAGGGAAGCAAACGGCTAAATAGATATGATGATAAGATAATGATATGATTGTTGCCAGACCGGGCTGTTCCTGGGTCAGCTTGGGGCCATGCCTTTCCTTACTGGACTGGTTCTGGGAGGGAAGTCCCTAAAGTTCTCCCTGTTACCCACCTGCTTCTCCGGACGTGCCTAATGGAGAAAGGGAACCTGGGTGGAGACTGATGGATACAGGGCATGTGCTCTTAATTCTAGTTCCAGGTGACTGCGCACTGCCAGACGTATATGATGTTAGTTAAGAATTATTTTAAGTAATGTAAAATGTACCCACAGAGACATAAAGAAGCTTGGCTCTTTTTTGAATTTTGGGGTTTTTGTTCCCCTCATACAACAATAACTACAGTGAAAGAAATCATTAATGCTGGCTCAAGATCTCTAAGAGATGATAGATTCTTATAGATTCTTCTGCCGTGTGTATGACCTTTCCGTCAAGATCTGTGATGGCGGCATTGTTCTCTCGCATTGGAGGCAAAGTGAAAATATTAGGGAAGATTTATAAATAAAAGAGGGAGCAGAGGTGGGTGGGTGGAATAAGTCTTTTCAGAAAAGCAAGATCTTCACCAGGAAATGGAGCGGATAGCTGCTTCGGGAGCACAGTCCCCACAGCAAGAGAAAGGCACAGAATGCTGGGACAGCTAACCGGTGTTGCATTCTAACCAGAGATAAGAATATGACCTCATTCCATTTTAGAAAGCTGAAGTCATAGAACACATGCTTGCCACACAGGGTCATCCAAGCAGATGTCAATATAACATGTAAAAAGAAGAAAGAGTTCCTAACTATTGACAGAAAAAAAAAAACACTTAGTTAACTGTTTGTCAAAGAGAGAATCAACTCTCCAACCACAGACTCTAAAAAGGTTATCATTATAAGCCAAGTCATGACTCACAGCTAAGCAGCCATGCTGGGTAGTGACAAATGTCCCCTCAGCCTCCACATATCCAGTCCATACCTACCATCCAGCCAAGGCCTCAGTTCTGGTGCCAGGATCTGTTCAACCACCCCCTCTGAGGCAGTCTGAATGAGAAGCAACTCCCACAGGCTCATGTATTTGAACATTTGATCCCTGGTTGATGGTGCTGATTGACACTTTGGGAGGAACAGCCTGTCACTGGGGGAGGGCTTTGCACCTTCATAGCCTTCCTGCACTTCCTTTCTGTGGGTGGAGGGAAATGTGACCAGCAAGCTTCCTGCTCTGTCTTTTCTGTCCTGTGAACGCCATCCCCCCATATTATAAGCTAAAATAAACTCTCTCTTCCTCAAGTTGATTTTGGTCATGGTGTCTTACCTAAGCAAAAGAAGAGTAGTCAATACATCCTCCAACTCCTTTTGAAAACAAAGAGTCACTTCCTGCAAGTCCCTTCTCTGACCCAGTCAGGAAGGGGAACCTTGTTCTGTCCACCCCTGCAAGGCCGTTATGCTTGTTGCAATACTGCCAATGCGCATGCTCTCACTTGCCTCAAAGACCAGCGACTCTTTGGTTTCAGCAAATTCAAAGGTCAAGTATCCAACAGCAAAACTCACCTGTGGTGCCCAAATCAAAGAGATCCTGAGCTCACGGCAGCAGAGCAGAATTTCAGAGTTATGATTCCTCCACAGAGGGTCCCTGCAGGCTTTAGAGCAGGCAGCCATATGAGCCTGGAGAAACAAGACTGAAACTCAGCTCAGCCTGAATGTTAGGCACCGATGCTGGGCCAGGACTTCAAGAGTCTGACATCAGCTCATTTATTTTTGCCATATCTAAGCACAGCATGATTTTGGAAAAAGAGTTTTCAGATAACAACTCAGCCCTGTAAGTCTAGCAAAGCTTAAGACATGTCTACATGGAACCTCTTTACAAAGTACAGACAGCTTCATCCATCAGATGGGTTCTTGTTGAGTTAGAAACAAAACTCCAGATAAGGGTCCAGGGAGAAAGACTGAGGTGAACATAAGGCCTGGCCCTAAGATAACACAGAAGTTACTTAGGCCGCTGTAAGATACACATGACATCTCTCATGAGGACTAGATTTATGGCCTAAAAGTAGTGATCAAGGTATTAGGCGGATAGGCTCTAGGATAAGTAAAACAAATTTCAGGAGATGTGGGCAGAGCCTGGCTCATCCGACAGCAAAGGATCACCAAGCAGACTGTAAACTATGTCCATTCCCAGCATTCCAGGAGGGGGACAGGTTGAGCGTTTCCTCCTTTGAAGGATGCCTGTGTGTTTAACTTTTCTGGCTTCTCCTCTGCTTACCTGTGAGCACAGGATGTTTTGAACTCTACATCCCCACTCCTAGCATCTCTCTGGAGATAGCGGCTTCCAGACAGGGGTCAGAAATACATTTTCTCTGTTCCTCAAGAGGTCTTAGGGTCCCCTCACGTGATAGTTACAACTCTGATGTTTTTTCTACTTAGAAGGTGGGGGCTCCTAGGGGAGCAGAGGGTAAAGGGACCCAGTGACAGGACAGAAGTGCCACAGCAAGTGGGAATATCAGGTCCTAATGGAAACAATTGAGGGGGCAGTTTAAATTTCCCAAAGAAAAATGTATGAGGGACAGTGGTCCAGGAAAAGGAGTCGTGGGCAAATCAGGGGGTTTTCACAGTGGGAACCATTAGCAAGTTTATAAACACAGTCCGCATTCCCACTCCTTGTGAGTTGTAGGAAATCATTGTTTCTTTCTGCTCCAGGACCTGATTCTTAGGCTCTGAAAGCAGAGGGGAAGTTTCCATGCCTATCAACAATAAGGACTTGGTTCTAGAAAGGTTGGAATGTAGCGTTTCTTTCTGAGTCTGTAGTTTACAGTAAAGAAACATGTTTATCACTCTCTTCAAGTGCAAACCAAATTCTCAGACACTGGTCTACCTGCCAGGGACTTACAAACCAGCAGGAGGGAGTTTATTCTCTCTGCCAATTAAAGAATTCAAAAGCAGAAAGGATGTGTTGTTGGAAATCTTGGGGGAGTTCTAGCAGAGCCATTATATGATAGCTTGGAAATTTCAAGTCCCCCTTGGGGTTCTTGGTCTCATTAATAAAGGAATTTAAGGATGGACACAAACAGAAGCTCAAGGACAAAGAACAGACTCCAGCAGAAGCTTGAAGACAGTTTATTAGAGCTTAAAAGGAAAACCTCAGGGCAGGCAAGCTGTAAATCTCGTGGGTACTTGGAAGGAAGGAGGGAAATGGAGAAGGAACAACCATTACCGCTGCATGAGATGAGGGGTTGTGGAGGTCAGCCTCCTGGCAGCAGGCGGCCATACTGGGGGGAGGGGACATCGAAAAGAGAGCTAGGAATCTCAAAGCCTTGGTTGTGATGCTTAAAAGAATATATAGACTCTGGCCAGCATCTGAAGTAAAATACAGAAGAAAAGAAATAGTGGTATCTTCCTGAGGAAAAGCGGGGAGATGCAGGGGAATCTCCAGGGGAGTGACAGGGAGCGCACTAGGCAGTCGGAATTCTGGAAAGGAAAAGCATGTTCCCTTGAGGTGAACCCACTTTCTGGGTCGGATCCCCTGCCCAGCCCCTGAACCACATGACTAGGTGCAGATCCCATTCTTTGCACACTTACTTCTTTGTGTGTGGTGTTAAAGCAATGAACATAAGAACTGGACTCCTGAGAAGGCACACACAGCCTCTCTTGGGATTGTTACATTTCTCCTTAAGACAGACCCAGGAAACAAAAGACCCTTCCCTGAGAACAAGATCGCAGAATGGATGAAGTAGTGGAAAGAAGATCACTTGGGACCTGGCCCATCCAATAGATATTTCACATTTCCAGCTAGCTGGACCATCAGGGAGGCTGGTCACTTCATCCCAGGCAAGCGCAAACACTGCAGAGTGATGGACACAGAAGAAAAACAGCCTGCCCCCTACACACACACACACACACACACACACACACACACACACACACCCCTTACTAAACTAATCCCAGAAGACAGAAAAAGAGGAGTCAAGAGGAGAATTCTATTATCACGTTCCTACTTATGCAAAGTGGGTGCTAATGGTACCTGGAATGGATTCCCAAATCCAAAGAGCTAAGTTTTTGTAATTAGTTCATTCCTGTCCATCTGAATTTAGAAAACAACAAACAAACAAACAAAAAACCCGCAAAGGCAAATTTTACTAATCACCCTCAGATTCCAAGGAAGACTGGAGCCCCAGGTCCCCTACACTCATTCCAGTCCTTAGACAGAGCATGTGTCCTACATCCAATGTCTCAGCCCATCCTCAAATGCCCTGCCTGCATCATCCTCAACCTCCAGCCTTAGACCAGGATGCATATCTTGTGCTCCAACACAGCTGGCTATGTCCACACCAAACAACCAATGAAATAAGTTCTCATGCTGTCTTC
>JAQHUG010000020.1:13795834-13833594 GCA_028555095.1 Dicrostonyx torquatus
CTGCATATCCACCACTGCCCTCTGCATGCCCACCACTACCCTCTGCATGCCCACCACTGCCCTCTGCATGCCCACCACTGCCCTCTGCATATCCACCACTGCCCTCTGCATATCCACCACTGCCCTCTGCATATCCACCACTGCCCTCTGCATGCCCACCACTACCCTCTGCATGCCCATCACTGCCCTCTGCATGCCCACCACTGCCCTCTGCATATCCACCACTGCCCTCTGCATATCCATCACTGCCCTCTGCATGCCCACCACTGCCCTCTGCATATCCACCACTGCCCTCTGCATATCCACCACTGCCCTCTGCATATCCACCACTACCCTCTGCATGCCCATCACTGCCCTCTGCATGCCCACCACTGCCCTCTGCATGCTCACCACTAACTGTACTTTTTTTAAGCAGCACAGTTGTAAAGTCAAAAAAATTTTTTTGAAAAAGGGGGGGAGGGGGGTCCTCCGCGGACTCTACTTCAGGTTGAAAAGGGGGGAGGGGGTCCTCCGCGGACTCTACTTCAGGTTGAAAAGGGGGGGGAAGGGGGGTCCTCCGCGGACTCTACTTCAGGTTCTGACTTCTTGCTCTGTTGAGCTCCTGTCCTGACTTCCCTCAGTGTTGGGCCGTGATGTGGAACTGCAAGCTGAAATCAACCCTTCCCTCCCTCCCCAAGTTGCTTTTGCTTATGGTTATTTTCATCACAGCAATAGAAACCCTGAGACACTTGCCCAATTCTCCATGATCCAAAATTCACAAGATTCAAACCCCTACTTCTCATTTGCTGTGAACCAAGGTCAAGTTCCTCTATGTCACACTTTGTCCAACCATGAAATGTCAGACACAATCTCACCTTTCTCCCGGGGTCACCACCTGAGGTCTATAAATGTTACTCATACAAACTGCCAGCTGCTGTACTAGTTGGGGTTACCCAGAGGAACGGTGTAAGTGGTAATACGAGGGGGTTGATTTGATGGTTCGCATGGTCAGATGCTGGAGAGTCCCACAATGCTCTCTGCAAGCTAAGGAGCCAGGGAATAATACAGCTTCTTAGTCCCCAAAGCTGGGAACTATCAATACAGTGGGGCAGAGATGTAATCCACGATGGAAGGTTTTCAGGTGCCTGGAAAGATGGGGTGAAAGTCTGATTTCAAAAGCTGCAGAGTCTAGAGCCCACTGTGAGGAACCATGGTAACAGAAGATGAACCTGATCTAGAAAAATTCAGGAAGAGAGGTGGTAGCACTTGCCTATAGTCCTAGTATGGGAGGATCACGAGTTCAAGGCCAGCCTGGGCTACATATTGAGAACTGAAAAACCTGTCTAAATGAAAAGAGAATCAGGAGTTTTCAATAAAGAGAATTTAAGACGAATGTCTTCTAGGCAGAACCAAACAGATGTGTGGACAACAGCATGGACTGTTGGGAAGATGCAGCAGGGCAGAAGGAGTGACATGACCTTCCTCCAGAGGACTTCTTCAAGTTACTGCACATGAACATGCTGGAAAGGACAGGTAGCATTGCTAGCAGAGGTAGTTGCTGCACCTGGTTCTCAAAGCAAAGCTAGAAAATGTCATCCTTGGGAACACCATCAAACACTGGCCCGCTGCTTCCCCTTCTGTCTCTGAAAGGCTGTTGTCCCTGTGTAACTCTCAGGAGGCGGTGCCATCCGCATGCCAGTGAGTCAGGAAAGTGTTTGCCTGAAGAAGCTAAACCTTGGTATTCCCTTGGATGTTGCAGAGGCCCTCGTGATGCAGTGATTCACAGGGATGCCCCAGCTCAAGCCCAGAGAACTCGCTAAACTTTTAAGCTTTGCATTTAATTTCTCGAACCAGGAAGGGTCCATGTGACTGATTTTAAAAAAAAAACTGTTATCAAATGCTTTGTCTTCTTTATGAATTGAAACTGTTTTTCATTTGTCTCTGTGCTGGACTGGCTGAGGGAGCTGTAAAAGACATTGTTAGGGGGTCTGGAGAGATGGCTCAGAGGTTACAGAGGTCCCGAGTTCAATTCCTAGCAACCACAAGGTGACTTACAGCCATCAATACTGTGCTCCCAGGTGCCCTCTACTGGCCTGCAGTGCAAGCATACATGCAGGCAGAATACTGTATACATAATAAATAATAAATCGAGAGAGAGAGAGAGAGAGAGAGAGAGAGAGAGAGAGAGAGATTGCCAGGAAAAGGAAAAGTGAGATTTTATCAGTTCTGGGCCAGACTTCTCAAAGTGTTAGCAATATCTGCTTTGCCTTCTGAGCCTCATGCCAGAGACCATGTGGAGAAACAATTCCAGCCACCCCACAGAGACAGCAGCAATGTGATGGTGCCATTGTGTTCCACTCCAGGAGGATGCTAGACAGGCTACCGGGGAAACACACTAAGTGAGTCACTCTGCGTGATACAGAAACAGGCTCCTGCAGAGCCCTGCCTGAATTTCTCGCTCTCAAAATTCTGACGCTCATGAAATGGTGTTGTCTGATGTCAGTGTGTTTGGGCACAGTCTGCTACAGAGCAATAGTTAAATGGACGCTCCTGGGTGACAGACGAGGACAGATGACTGGATCCATCACCAGATGTTTGTGGACCTCATCCTCTACCTCCCCTCAGCCTGCCTGTGAGTGCCACCAAGAGAGCCTGTGAAAGACTGGGCATGCCGGACGTAGAGGTCACAGGCTGAAGACGCTCATCACAGCCTGCTGGCCTTGCGTGAGCTGCTATCCCAGCCTAGTCACTGACTGTGACGCTCTGTAAATCTGCTCTGAGCTAAAACCGTACCAGAGCTTAATTGAGATGTTAACACAAGTGGACAAACAGTGTAGAGAAGTATATTCTCTTGGTGAACCTTGTCTCCCTTTAAGAAAAAAATAAATAAATAAACGCTAGGAAACCAAAGCCATCCAATTCAAACTCCTGTCAGCTGGCCTATCACAGAGCAACCATCTATTAAAAAAAAAAAAAAAGTGCTTAAGCTCAGTCATGGGCTATTGGTGTCTGTGAAGTTTTAATGGGCCAAATATACATATACACGTGCATACACACACACACACACACACACACACACACACACACACACACTGTTTCCCAGCATAGTGGTCCAGCCCACACCAGGCAGTGAATACTGCAGACAGAAGACTGCTGACCAGCTCTTTCTGGAGAGAACCATCTCAAGGGCACTGTCGACATGTTGTTTACATTTGCAGCGGCTGGAAGAGCTCTATTCTAAAAACATTAGGTAACTATGTGGTTTGACTCAGAGCTCCAATCAATGGAAGGAAGATGTGGAGGAAGCCACCCACAGGCATTGCGGCAGCTCCTGAGATGTTGCAGCTGCCCAGGTTAAAGGTGGGGTGCAGCAGAGACTAGCAAGAGGTTAGTCAGTTGAGCATTTAAAAGGAAGTCTCAGTTTAGGTGACTTGACATAGCTCCCAGATATTCCTGAGATCCTAAGCAGTAAACAATGAGCAAACAGACACACACACACACACACACACACACACACACATAAAAAAATCTCTGGCTTCTGGCTGACTTTCAGACAACGTACAAGCAGGAAATAAAAACTAGGATGATCCAATAGAAAGTCTGAGGCTGGAAGCCTTGCCTTCTCAAAGAGGAAAAGCACAAGACCAAGGCATTAAAGAAAATCCAACCACGCGCCACGTGCTCACAAATGGACCCCAGTGTGACTGCTGAGAAGCCTGCCCTAGGAATGAAAGCATAGGACAGACAAACTTCAGAAGCCAGGCCCTGCAAGACAGAGCAGCTGCACAATTCTTCCCGGAGAGTCGCTGAACTAATAGCAATGCAGAAAAGAATAGCAACAACGGCCAATGACTCCCAAGAAACCTTGAGGGAGAGAAGAAGCCAACACAAGCATGGCAACAGGGTCTCTGAACTCAGCATTCTCCAATCACGAAAATGCTAAGGAATGGAGAAGGTGTGGTGCACACTGGGAAGTGGGAAGGGACACAGAGCAGCAATGCCTGGATGGTACTTAGCAGTCAAAGACTTAGATCAGTGACCACAAGTACAGAAGCACAGTCTTCAGAGAACGCAAGTGCCATCACAGAAAGGTTAAAAAAAAAAATCTAGAGTCGAAAAGCACACCATCTATAAAGAAGTAGGTGTCAGAGGGGCTCATCGGCAGATTCCAACCAGCCAAGAATTAATCAAGTTAAACTGTAGCTCAGCAGGTATTTTCTAGTGAGAAGAAAAACACAAGGGGATGAGAAAGGACAGAAGACAAAAGAAGCGAAGCTTCGGGACCATATGCTCACGAAAGTCCCAGAAATATAGCAGGAGGGAGAGGAGGTGAGTTAATATTTAGAAAGTAAAGGATAAACCTTTCTCAAGGTGGATTTTAAAATATAACCAAAATCTTTAAACGGCTCAATAAACTACAAGAAATAAAAGCAGAGCCCTCCGTCCATACTTACAGTTCATAGCATCAACGCCAAAGATCCAAGCAGAAAGAGAAAGAGGATGTCTGGCAGAGTCTTGGCCTGACTTTGGACATCACAGGAATGGAGAGGACCAGGTGAGAGCAGAGCGGTGCTCCAAGTGCTGCGAGACTTCCACAGCAGAAAGCCTTCCACAGCCAGCCCTGGTCCCTCTGAGGCTGAAGCAATGGTTAAGCAATTCTGAGAAACATAAAAATTAAGAATTCATGATTAACAGACTTTCACTACAAGACACATTGAATGGAGTAATTTGTGCCAAAAGGAAGGAGATAAGGTGTTGCTTTTAATTCGAACAGATGTAAAAAGCACCAGTGAAATTAGTGACACAGGAATTGTTAAGACAGCGTAACCACATTTAAACTTGCATCACTGTTTGTCTTGCTTTCCAAAGAGAATGTGTAAGCTAATCACAGAACGGTTGCTGTTACTATCTGGCCTGTGGGATGTCAGTTCTTCACAGAGGAAGAAGAGAGGTGAAACCCACTGGATCAGAGCTTTGGGTGCTCTGCCAATTGAGCCAGTCTTTATCCTAGCTGGATTGTCTGAAGGAATATGCTAAGACCATAAGTAATCACTAAGAAAATAGTTGAAAATACAGAAAACAAAGGAATCTAAAAAGTTCACCAGACAATGCCATTCAACACAGAGGAATCGAGAGTTAAGAACGAAGATATGGCATACAAAAAATCTAAAGCAAAGAGCAGACATGACTCCTACTTGGCCAATAACTTTATTAAGTAAAAATGTGTACATCAATCAAAAGTTCGTGATTGACAAAGCAGATTTTTTTAAGTTATAGAAAATCCATAGAAGATGGATGTTGGCTAAAAATAAAAATAAAATTAGTAGCAGCACTAATATAGGACAAAGGAGACTTTAAGGAAAGAAAAATGCTATTAGGAGCAAAGAAGGGTATTTTACATTTAGAAGAGGGTCAATTCATGAAGAAGGCATGATGGTGTTCAATCTACATGGTAAACATGGACCATTAAAATACATGCAGGAGACAGCAGAATTGAAGAAAAATAACAGACAACTGAGAACAATACCCAGAGCTGAATACCTACTAGAAAAACTAGAATAAAAAATGTACCATGTCCCTGTAACCATAGACACCAGCAGAATTCAGCAAACTTTCCTCAAGGCATAGGGACACCCAGAGTATCCTTCATGAGAGGCCGGGAG
Source organism: Dicrostonyx torquatus (assembly GCA_028555095.1). Lineage (NCBI taxonomy): Eukaryota > Metazoa > Chordata > Mammalia > Rodentia > Cricetidae > Dicrostonyx > Dicrostonyx torquatus. The sequence goes on from JAQHUG010000020.1 coordinate 13,801,477, forward strand.
CATTTTTTTTTTTTTAGTTTTTTTAGTGTTAAATGATAGAATCGTATAAAATATGTTTTCCAGCAACTGTGGAATTAAAATGTTCAATCAACACAAGAAACATTTGGAAAGTTACAATTATTTGAAATGAAGCCACACTCAGAAATAACTACGTATCGAAAGAGAGAACAGTAGAAAAAAGCATGAAATACTCTGAAAGCGAAGGCAACGGGAAGACAACATACGACTCGGTAGCGATAATGGAAGCGGTGTTCACAGAGAGCTTTAGAACCGTGGAAGCCTATGTGTAAAAGGGGATTGTAAGTAAATACTGCAAGTTCCCACCTCGGAAACATAAAATGAAGAGCAAAGCAAACTGAGCGCAAGTAGGAAGGAAGGAATAGGAGCCTTGTGGGCTTAACAGAGAACGGAATGGAAGGAATGGGGCCGGACGTTGACACTTTTAAAGATCAGTACGGTTGGCAGTGTCTAGCTGGCCTCACCAAGAAAAGGAAAAATCACTGCAGCTAAGGACAAAAGAGGAACATCCCTCCAGACACAGAATTAAAGATTTATTTTATATATCTAGGCGTGTGTCTGTCTATCTGCCTCTGTGTGTGTGTGTCTGTCTGTCTGTCTGTCTATCTCTCTCTGTCTCTCTCTCTCTCTTTCTGTGTGTGTGTGTGTGTGTGTGTGTGTGTGTGTGTGTGTGTGGCAGGTGTGTGGCAGGTGTGTGGCAGGTGTTTCCAGAAACCACAAGAGAATATCAGACTGTCAGAATCTTGACTTAGGCACTTTGGGGTTGTTGTAAGCTGCCCACTACACTTTACACAGACCCTTATACAGAGATGAATTAATAAATTAGAATATCAGTGATTGTAGAGATGTTGGAATTATATAGGTCCAGAGTCTAATCACAATTTACTTGGGGCTGATTTTAGCTCCCATAATAGCCATCTCTAACCAAATTCTGTGTCTTACCTACTAACAACCCATGACTACCAGATAGAAACATGTGAGACCACTAGATTCTAGCAACCAGAAACCCGAGAGCGGCAGGCAGCTCCTGAGGCTCACACAGAGATTTCCCTGTTTTTCTGCAGTCTGTCTGATGTTTCTGCCGAGGTATCTGAAAAGTGCCTTGATCTATGGCTTTCTTGTGCTCCTATGAAAACCCCATGAAACAGTGAATCAGGGTATGGAATTTGAGTAAACTAATTCTGTCTTCCCGGGCCTGGTCGTTCATGTTTGGACCCAGAATTAACTAGCTTTTATCCACTTTTATGTAGGAGTTGTGTTTTTGTGTTGACACTATGAATATTCATCTTTCACTAAATTAGATAATTTAGGGGGAAAGGAGCAAGCATTGCTCAAGAAAAACTGAACTAGCATGTTGTAAAGTCTCAGGTTAGGGGCTCAAGTTGGACATTGAGGAGAGCTGTTCTGAGGACCAAGAGAGTTATTAATACCATAGATAGACAACAGCATAGTTGGGAGCAAGTTCTGAACAGGGTTCAGGCCCACAGACAAACTGAGAGTCCCTCTTACAGATTTCAGAGTGAGAAGGAGCTCTCATGCCGTAGAGAGAGCTCTCATAGTTAGAGGAGTCCACAGCACACGCCTGTATTCGGTCGTCTCAGGTTCCTGGGTAGCCTGGGAAAGCAGGTCCTTTGTGACTGTAGGATCAGAGACATGTCTTTTGTGGGGCTATTTTATCACAAGAGAACCAAAATTAGAGGATAAGAGAGGGCTGTCTGCACTTGACTGTCTAAACAGGACACTAGTCTCCTGCCTTTGGATTAGACTCAGACTAGAACTTTCTCCATCAGTGTTACTGACTTTCAAGTTTCTGTACTTAGATCAGAACAGATGGATTTGCTTTCCTGGTCTCTAGGATGTTGAGTCTGTAGAGTGGAGCCTGTCCCCCTCTAGAACTGTGAGAGCCCGTTCCTTGTCATAAGTCTGTAGCACACTGACTCTGCGTCTGGGGGAACCCACACTAACACATTGATCAACAAACTCAATACAATCTGGATTCTCCCAACAACCCATCTTATTCATTTTAAACAGGAATTAAAGGCTGAAACGGAAATTTAGGATGTCCAGAACAAAGCAACGTAAAAAAGAGGTAAGTGTTTCCAGTCCTCCCACTCTTTGAATCTCACGATGATATTGCAAATCAGTGGGCTAGGATGGAGAATAAAGAAGAAAAAGAAACTTCAAGGATTGAGGATGTACCCAGTGGTAACACCGTTACCTAATATGCTCAAGGATTGCTTCCCCAGCATAGCCAAAGGAGTTAGAATCCAAGCAGGAAACAAGCAAACAAATGGAAAAAAAAAAAAAAACAACCCTTTTTTATTTTTGGTCAGTTGATTTTGACAAAGTTTCTATGACAATTTAGTGGATGTGGAATATTCTTTCCATGTGGTCGGAGACAGCTGTGTGTCTATATGCAAAAGAACAAAGTCAGACTTCTGTCTTACACTGCACTAAAATACTAACTCAGGATGAATCATGCAAGTGCTAAGCTATAAAAGTTCTAGAAAAAGATGCAGGCAGAGAAGAATTTTTGACTTTAGGTAGCTTTAAATACAATTCCAAAGCACAACTGACCAAAAAAAGATCAGCAGATTCCACTTCAGAAAGTAACATCTATATGTAAAAGAATGTCATTAATGTGTTAGGGGAGAATCTGGCATTTGGATGCACAGCGGCAGCCATAGCACTCAGGAGGCTGAGGCAGGGGGAATCAAGAGTTTGATGTGTGGGAAGAATAAAAAAAACAGAAAATAACCCCCCAAAAATGAGAAATAGAATATGTCACTAAAGCTCAATAAGGTATAAAAATCCAGAATTAAAGAGAAGTTTAAAGGTCAACCAAAATAAGCTACCTAAAATTGGACAAAGGTGCTGTGGGAGTTCCTTCAGCTCCTTCAGCCAATAGCCTTTAAGAGGAAGGAGCTCCTTCAGCCAATAGCCTTTAAGAGGAAGGAGCTCCCACAGCACACAAGATTTGCATACACAGTAGCCTAGAGGATATGGATCAACGTTCCATAAACTCTTGAAAAAATGCTAAGTGCCGCTAAGTCTTCAAGGAAATGCAAACAAAACCCACAAGAGCCTCCACTCCAACACTCACTAGAGTGAAAAAGTAGTAAGATGTATTGAGTTGCTTACCTGCGTGGCTTTGATATTGACCTGACTGGGGTGATGGGGAATGAAGCCTAACGGACACTGGTACCGAAAAGTTGGAACTGGGTGGGCTCTTCCCAATGATAGAGCCACACCAGCAGCCCAGAAATTCGGTGCATTTATTTTGAACAGCTAAATGGAGGGGGTTTTTTATATGCTGCTGAATAAGGATGAAGTCAGCTAATCTAGGGAGGGGATCATGGTAGGGGAGCAGTCTCAAGCTGCAGCCATGCTGGAGGAGGACACTACAGTTGCTACTTTCTGCACACAGTGTCTACATACACACTTTGACTAGGGGAAAGACTGGGCATTGTAATGGTAAACATAAAATGGCGCTGCTGTTCCCGAGAGGTGGCAGCAGGCAGCAGGCCATTGCAGGTGGTTTAGGACAGCAGAGGGTGGGACCCTATGGCAGACCATGAGGTGAAGCTGGTCCCACCACCGGAGACCTCTGAGGCGGGTGACAGACTGGTCCCTTTTGACCACGGCAGGTGAGAGACAGAGCCGGATAGGCACACCATGCAGAGAAAGAGGGCATTCATTTAGTGGGTTATGGAAGGGAAGGGGAAATGGGGGAGGTGAGAATGGGGAAGAACAGAGAGAGGTGGGAGAGAGAGAGAGAGAGAGAGAGAAAGAGAGAGAGAGAGAGAGAAGAACAGAAGTTATCTCTTCAGGAGAGAGAGAAAAAGAGAGAAGGAGCTCAGGATGGAAGCAGAAGATCCACTTGCCTTGGTGGAAGGTGGGGAGTGGGCGGGTCTTGTCTCTTAAAGGGACAGGACAGACCATTACAGACATTCCTTTGACTTTGATCTGGGGCAGGCCTTGCCATTCCCATGGGTCTGAGGCACTGGGGCTTTTGGCATGGCCTTGCTCATGTCAACAATAGGCATTCACTCAGGACTTTCTTTGCTCCCCACACCAAGTGCCGTTAAACACTGAGTTACCATTCGACGGAAGCTACTTCAGTGCCCATCTACCGAGAAGTGGACAAACGAAAGGTGGCCTATCCTTATAAGGGAAAGTTATCAAGAAATAGTGAGTGATCCAAGTGCTAACACATGCCTATGGAACAAAACTTGAACATATTATATCCAACGCTAATTAAACCACATGTGTGTTTCCCTTCTATCACATCTGGAGACCCAGACGAGAGAAACGTAAGTCAAGGAAGTCCACTTGTTGCTTAAATTGTGTGTGATGAAGGGTGGAAGATGGGCATGCTGACCCTGTCAGAAAACCTTTAGACCGATTATAGAGACAACTGTGCAACTCAGAATACACCACACACCAGCTGTGCTGGAAATGATGACCCTAAAACATGTGTGCATCTCACTAGAAGCCTCTGGTGGTTTTATTGAAGTTATTTAAAAGATTAGCAAGTTACATCTGGCTTTTTTCCTTGACAAAACGGTTTTAGCTGTGGGATATATAACACACACCTGTGTATTCGGTTATCAAGTTTAGTGGGTTTTCCTTTCTGCTTGTGAACTAAGTTTTAAAAACACACAATAAATATCGAGAGACTGTTATTTTCCCTTAAGTCTGGTGACACATGGTGCATCCAGCCCCAGTGGTTTCCATTTTTTTCCATGATACAAGACATGCCAATGTCAAAATCCTCTTCATGCATTCCTTGTGTCTTCCTGCTCCCGCACAACCTTCTGGAAGCCTTTTAACCTGTTTTGACTATACTATCTAAGCACACTGAAGCTCCAGACTTGTCACCTTCAGCAGGACCATCATGATCACCATCAGTAGGGATTAGAACATCCGGAGTTAGTTGTCTTTACTCGACTGAGTTCTATATTCTAATAGAGAGTCTGCGGTTCCCAAGATTCCTTTTTTGGTGTATTTCACAGCACTGTTTCTGTATCTTTAACATAATTTTAAACATTTATTGCTCAGCATAAACTAAAAGTTAAAATCATCTTTGGTGTCATTCTATGTAAACAGTAGTTTGAAAGGACAGATGCACCCTGTATCATAGAATACAAATGTGTCCTGTCAATCACCGTAGTGAACATGGGTGTTGCTAAACTTCCTTCAAGCAATGACTGCCCTTTCTCCTAAGGTCCCAAGGACAAACTGAGGCACCATTCCACCAGAGTTCACCCTGGTTTATTGGGCTTCCTTATAGAGCAAAGGTAAGGGGTGGTCACTCTTCCCTCAACCAGCCATGCATGCTATGCAGGAAAACTTGGATGACGCCTTCCCACAGCTGCACAGATGGAACCCCACTCTAGTCATCTCTGATTGTGTGTGTGTATATGTGTGTGTATGCATGTGTGTGCTCCAGTCCCTCCCCCAGGGGCTTGTGCACAGTTGCTGTCTTAGTTAGGGTTTCTATCGCTGTGAAGAGACACCATGGCCATGGCAACACTGATAAAAAAAATTTTAATTGGGGTGGCTTACAGTTTCAGAGGTTTAGTCCATTATCCTCATGCAGGCAGACAACATGCTAGAGAAGGAGCTGGGAATTCTACATCTTGGTCCTCAAGCAGCAGAAGGAGACTGTATGCCATACTAAGTGTAGCTTGAGCATATAAGACCTCAAAGCCCACCTCCATAGTGGCACACTTCTTCCAACAAGGCCATACCTACTCTAACAAGGCCACCCCTCCTAATAGTGTCTCTCCCTGTGTGCCAAGCATTCAAACACCTGAGTCTATGGGGGGGGCATTCCTATTCAAACCATGACAGTTGCCAAATGATAGGGAGCAGCTGGATATTAAGTGAGACTCTCATGCCCTCCTCTGTCCCTCTATCTAGGCATCTGATTTTACTTTTGGCTACTCTTTACCATTACAGGTCTGGCTGGGATGATCCTTTACAAGAGGGCACAGCTGGGAGCCCCATATGGAAGTTGCTTGGCTCAGATGACAGTCACTCACGACACTCTCCACCTTTCCTCTCCCTCTTATATCTGGTCCATCCTCATCTTACAAAAGGGTCCCTGAGCCTTGGAGGGGGTGATGTAGATGTCTGCTACTTTTCCCGCTCCGTCGAGGGCATCCTCGTGTCCTTCTTTTCATCCTCCCATCTACAAACTGGCAGTTGGTGAGTCTTGCGCTTATGTCTCCTCCTATCGTCGGACTTCAGTAAAACCCATGATTATAAACACAAACGGGAAAAACACTTCGGCTGATACATCACCCAGCCAATCCGTCGAAGTTGCTTCTCACTGGAGTCTATGGCTCTCCTGGTCACAGGTTTTTCTGTGAGCTCCCAGTAAGAGAAGTGAATTTCTCCCTGTGAACTGATCCTGAAGTCCCATCAGAAAGTTAGTTCTGACTTAAGCCACTAGGTGGCGTATCTTTTCCGACCCTTCCATCCTGACGTAGGCAGGATCCAGAGCTGAGTAAGGGCTAATTCTCTACAGTATCCTTAAATACCAGCTTCTGCTGGCTCCCAGGGAGTGGATGCCTCAGGCCCAGTCCTAGCTTTGTTTCTCCAACTCAGTAGCCAATGCCTGCAACTTCTTCAGCAATAGGGTCTCCCATTCAAATGGAACGTAACCAAAAACAGTGAAAATAGCTTCTATTGTTTTGCAGGCTCTTCAAGTCTAAGGATATGACCAACAGTAGCACTGGGATTCCCAATTAGCCCCCTTATGGCTTCTAGGGACCTCTAGTTTTACCATTTGGATGCTCTTTAATATTTTTGTCTCAGGCTGTTGCACACTTGTCCCAAATCATTTTGGTCTGTATCAGTTTTACCCAACCTTAAAGCTCCCAGGAAATTCCGCAGCAACACCTGGCCTTTGCTCTCCCTGTGAACTAATTCCCCACACTTGCTTCTTCAGGTGCATTTGAATGGCTCTTTACTGGGTCTCCAAATCTGAGAAATCCTCAAAGAAAGGTGGGAAATCTCAAACACAGCAGACAGCAACAGGTAATCTCATTATAGAGGAAAAAGTGCACAGGAGTGTGTGCAGATAGACACGGAGGGGCACAGAGAGAAGACTTCCCACATAGTACAGAACAGACTCAGGAGCCAAAAGGTACTTTTCCCCCCCTCAAACCATGCGGGTTTTAAGTGGTTTCTGTGGCCTGGGATGGGCCCCTCTTCCCCTAATTTTAGGTTGACAAACTTAGACAAGGAAAGCGGAGCTACTGGGCCTACAGCTCTGTGCCTGATATTCACATCCAAGACCAACCTGACTCGTCTGAACAAGTCAGCAGGAAGTGGGGCCTTTTTGGCAGGAGGAAAAGCCCATTAGGCCTTTGTCTCTGACTGAGAGGGTAAGGGAAAAAAGCCAGAAGTTTGCCCCCTTTGTTATCTGTCCATGATCTCCGTGTCTGTCTGCCTGTCCAGGATCTGTCCAGCTCCTAGACACCTATGAGGATATCATACTGATTTTGATCTGCGTTTCCCTGGTGACGCCAACATTCTGTCCCCAAACAGTGATTGATGGTCTCTTTGCTGTGTAGCTTTTTAATATTGAGGCAAAACTGTATTTTCTGCCTTTGCTTTTATTTTCCTAGTTACATGTCTTGCATATTTTGGGTTTTTGTTTGTTTGTCTTGGGTTTTTGTTTGTTTGTTTGGGTTCTATTTATTTATTTATTTATTATTTATTTATTGGCCTTAATCTCAGAGTTCTGCCTGCCTCTGCTTCCCAGGTGCTGGGATTAAAGGTGTGCGCCACTGCCGCCCAGCTCTTGAATGTATTCTTTAGCCAAGTTTGAGTTGAAATTTTGGTCTCTGATACCCACCTTCAGCCCAGCACTTGAATCGATTTTTATTTCTCTAACTTTATTTATTGTCAACGAAGAAAGAATATCAAAATGACAAGACAGATGGTGAAGCTGTCTGCCCAGGCCTCCTCTGTCCAGCTTGTTTCCTGTTGCTACTGGCGAGATTTGATTGCTACACACTGGGAGAAACTGAGATTCCTGACAGGGCAATGACTGCCTGGATTCCAGGGAATCCTGGTGGGCACCATGGAAACCAAGTGGGTTTTCTTGTTGTTTGTTTTCTTGTTTGGGTTTTCGTTTTTGTTTTGTTTTGGAAAGATGTCTGTGAAGCCAAGTGCTCCTCCATGGCTGCGGACAGATGCAGAGTCCCTCTTGTATATTGGATTATTTCAGGAGCAGCAAGCACAGATTCTGATTTAATTTAAATGTTGACAAACCTGTATTTCTCTGCTGATACTCCAGGTGGTTACTTTTTTTTTTTCTCCTTTCTACCTGCCCTCCCTAAGTTAATTTGACATAAATGGTTTTTTACAGCGAGACAACACGTGGTAGGAATTGCATCAAGGCTCAGGAAAGTGACAGACAAATGGCAAACCTAATTGGAGGAGTTTGTTTTCTTTCCCTGAAATTGTAGTCCATTTGACAAAACCAAGATGATGTGTCCGTTCTGAAGACATAAGTAGGGCAATTTTCAGACGGAACTGGCTTCCTGATGCTAATTAATAATGGGTGGGGGAGGGGCTCTCCAAGCAAAGCGTCTCATGAGAAGATTGGGAGACAAATTGAATGATTCATGCTAAGCCTGATACTTTCCATTACTTTCAGGACAAGAAGATGAGATTTAGATTAAGGACATCTTAAAAAATTAATCAAAGGGATCTGTTGCGATGACTCAGAGGGTAAAGGTTCCATCTGCCAAGGCCAACAATCGAATGCTATCCTTGGGACCCACGTGGTGAAAGGAGAGAGTCAGGCCTGAGACACTGTTCTCTGACAGCCACAATGCCCTGTGTCTCCCAGCCCCACAGCCCTGCCAAGTAAGTGAATGTGATTTTATTTGCTAAACATATCAAGGTACCAATGTATTTCTGAAGTAACTGTGTGATCTTAAACGTCTTGCCAACCTTTTTATTTTACAGGTGCTTTATACACACACACACACACACACACACACTCATTCACACACACACACACACACAACTGGAGATAGAATGTTATGCACCATGTCTTTTTCCAAATCTTGGTTAAAAAAGGTCAATTAAAAGGCTGGCTATGTGAATAAGGAGCAGAACATGTGTGAGAGTCAATGGTTGTCAAGTTAACAGGATCTAGAATCACCCATGAGACAAGCCTCTTACTATGAAAGATAATCTAGGTCAGCCTCTGGTACTTATGAGAAGAATCCTACAGATCGCATTAATGGGGCGGAAAGACCCACCTTGACTGTTTACAGGTAGCACCATTCCATGGACTTGGGACTTCTATGTATAAAAATGAAATCTAACCAAATACCAGCATCTGTGGTCTTCTACCTCCCGACTGCAGGTGCAGAGTAACCAGCTACCTTTCTTTATAATCTGCCAACTCTTCTGCCTGGATGGACTATATCACTGAACTACAAACCAATCCTTGAGCTGCTTTGGTTAGGATATTTTGTCAAAGCAACAACCAGAAGAACGATATAAGATACTTAGCATGAGGAAGACCCTCGGTTTGGTTTCCATCAGGAGAGAACACAACATGAACAAACAGTTGGCATGCCTTGAGTTTGACTCATAGTTTCAGGAACTGAAGAGTTTTAAAGGATTGAAAATGTTCAAAATATACCTAATTGCGGAGTAGCTTAAAATAAAAAATCACCTTTCGTTCATGCGCAAGTTTCTAGGAGGCCGTTCAGTCACCTACGCCTTCAAGGACTCACTTTCCTCGTCAATACTTGGTCATATCCCTCAGAACAGCGGTCTCGAACTATCTTGCGCTGCAACCCTTTAAAAAGTTCCTCATGGCGTGGTGACCCCAACCACAAAATTATTTTCATTGCTACTTCGTAACTGTAACTTTGCTGGTATTGTGAATTGTAATGTCAATATCTGATGCGCAGAACATGTTATATGTGACCCCCGTGAAAGAGTCGGTTGAGCCCCCCCAAAGGTGTCAAGACCCACAAGTTGAGAAACACTGTGCCTCCTGCACAGAGACACAGGGTACTGTCACAGAAAGAACATGGGAAAGCTGGTGAAGGAAGATACAGGTTTGCAAGTATGCACATAATTCCTCCTCCAGAGACAAGATCATAGTCACATGGCCGAATTCCAAAGCAGGGGAGTCTGGTAGACAGCCATGGTGGGTAAGGGAGAAAGGAAATAAGATTCTAGGAGCAGCTCGCGGACTCTTCTAAAGAAAGGGAATACTCAGCACTACAAAAACCGTATGTATATATTCATATGTATATATACACATACACACATGTATATATATGCATACACATAGTCATATAAAACCACTAAAAGTGAAAATGGTAAACATTAATAAATATGATACTATTGTTGGTTCCGGGGCGGGGTGTCGCGCAAAGATGAGAACACTACCAAGTCTAATAAACCAGAAGCTAACTTTATTCCAGAAACCTGATCCCAAGAAAACCAGAAGCAAACTTAAAAATAAAAATCAAAAAACACTGCAGGGCACATAAGCTTATCAGCTAGCTGAGACCACAGCCAGAGATGGTATTTGTTAGGCTGTGGCAAAAGGCTAGTTTCTGAACCCACCTTTTATAGTTAGGGCACCAAGCATTAGGTCTGAACAAAGGAATTTTTACAATCTTACCCTGACCTGTGGGTCAGTCAATGTAGACCTGAAGGAGGGGAGTGAGTTCTAACACCCATGGGTAAGTAGGCAGCTATCATGAAATATGTTTCAGAGTAGATTACAGCAGTCACTGATTGCAAGAAAACAGGTGTCTTTAGCAATTAGTCAGAAAAGGGACTGCTAGTAATATCAGAGAGTTCATAAATCAGAAAAATTGGTTCTTAGGCTGGGGACTCAGAAGACAGCAGAAAGCTCAGATACAGACCGCCATACTTCACAACCTCCATTATCAGAGCTCATTAGTGAAACCAGGTGTTTGCACCGTGGTCACTGGTTCCTCCAGGCAGTGTATACTGGAGCCCCATGCCTCCCTTTGATGGTTCCAGTTTCCCATAACAGAGACAGTGCCTCACCCAGAGGTCACGCATCTCTGTCTCCTAGAGGTTAACTCAGTTCTTATCTGTCATTCATCAAGGATGGCCAGGACACTACTCTCAGTTTGCAGAGAGAAGCTCCGGCCTTGTAAATAGAACAGCCAGCTGTAAAATGAAGTGACCTAGGCTGATGGAGGCTTCTTAAGCGCCTGAGAAAATAGATCACTGTGAATGACTGATCCTTGATCTACTGAGAAATCTGCTGACAGTCTGTTCTCATTCCCCTAGACTTATAGCTTTATATTTCTTTATTTCTACATTTTTATTTTTGGAATTTACATTTTTATTTTCTTATTCTTGTACTCTTCACTATATGACTCTTAAAGAGAAAAACCTCTGCTTTAAGAGATACTCTATAAGACATTGCTTTTCTAAAAGTAACTATCTGAAAGTACCTCTCAATAATCAAATGTTTCTTAGCATTTTTAATAGCTTGCTTGCATCTTGAATGCCTCCCAAAGGTCCATGTGTTGAAGGTCCAGTCTCCAGCATATGCTCGCTCTATTGGTAGGGGGTGGAAGGGGGGTCCAGTGGAAGTCAGATCATCAGAATCGTGCACTTGAAGATGTTGAAACACCAGTTCATCTCCCTCTCCCTGCCCCGCACGACCGTCTTGCCAGCAAGAACGACGCGACACACAAGGATCCTTCTGCAGTATGCTTTAATGTTTCTTGAGAGGGAGAGCATAAGCTTCCAGAGCGGAGACCCAGAGGCGGGGAAACCCTTCCCTTAAATAAAGGCTTCTCCTCGCCTAGGACGTGTCAGCCCCTGGTTGGCTGCAACCCATTGCATGAGATGACGCCAAGGGATAGGCGGGATGGGACGAGGTGGAAAAACCCTTCGCATATGCGCAATGCACTTGTTTATTACTCGGGAACACAGGATATGGGCGCCATCTTGTAATGGCGAATAGCGGGCGTGGCTCCCCACACCTCCCCATCCCTCTGTCCTTTACTCCCTCCCTCTTTCCCTCTCTACTTCCCTTCCCCTCCTCCTCCCCCTCCCTCTCTCCCTCTTTCCATCTCCTTGTTCCCTCCTATCTTCTTCCTCCCCTCTATCCTTCTCTCTCCCTCCTTCCCCTCCCTCCCTCTATACTCCTCTTTCCCTTTCTCCTCCCCTCTCTCTGTCTCCCCTTCCCCCATCTTCCTGTCCCCTCTTCTCTCCTTCCTCTCTCCTTTCAGGTCATCATGAAGCACCACACTGAACTCTCCAGCAAGCTCCGCCCAAAGGCGGAGACCCAGGTATTTTGTCACAGTAGTGGAGAGCTGCCTAACACTACACTTGAGGCCCATCAGCTTTCAAAGAGCAATTTCTCTAAACATTTTAACCTTTCTCCTAACTAAGGTAAGCAATACCACTAATAGTTTCAATTCTAACAGGGCATGATAGAGCAGAAATTCTTCCATCTTGTCTTCTTCTTGAGGTCATCTCAGGTTTAACTAGAATTTGATCTCCTTGATAAAGAATCCTGCAGAGAAGTACCCAATGTTATTCTAGAAGCCCAAAGTCAAGATGCCCCAGCTAACTTTACCTTTAGCTTCTGTCACATGGCCTGCTTACGCAAACCTCCCCTTCCAGTTGCTTGTCTCAGCTTCTGTTAAACTGCTTGCTTGTGCACACACTCCCACCGAAGCTGCTAAGTGAGACACCAGAGTGTGATTTTTGCCCTTAAAGACCCCTGACTCTAAATTCTCTGCTCTACACTTGGGTCTCAAATACCTGAGTGTAAACCCAGCCCATTGGAATAAAGATTTTCAGTTGGTCATAGACATGTCTGAGTGGGGTTCTCTGGTGCTCCCCGTAACACTGTTGAGGTCTTCCTAAGGGTTTTCCAATTACTTCTCTTTCCTTTAAAATGAAGATGTAGAGTCGGATGACAGACTTTGTTATTATTAATAATTGCCAAAAATAACAAGTATTTCACCAGAAGGATATAGCAAGATTACAAAATTTTAAAACATAGCCTAGTATGTGCAAAGCCTTGGTTCCATTTCCAGCAATGTACACACACACACACACACACACACACACTCACACTCCAGCAACAGCAGCTCCCTGCAGGGCCCACCAGCTGCGTCTCCTTTAAAAATGCAGATATCTGGTTGAGAACACTGTTACTGTGACCCTCTGACTCCCAAAAACGAAGGACAAGAATGACTCCTCCACATATAAGATCTTCTAAGTCTTCAAAGGCCTAGAGTGCACAGGCAGGGTAGGGGCTGGTGGAGACCCACTCCTGCTTCAGGCATGCCACTGTGTCTACAGCTATCTGACCTCTGTCAGCGCCAGCCCCCAAGGCACTCTAAAATGTCTTTCCCCAGGGATCCTTTTTTAAAACATGTTAGGTTGTTTCAGGTAGGGTGAGCTATTTATTCGAAAGAAATTCCAAACTTCCTGGACCAGAGTTGCTATCTTTGGGTAGATCTGACAGCTCCCTGTGCCAGTCAGCACAGCAGGAATTGGCAAGGTGAAAGAGAGGACACGTCCACACATACCTGCGCTGCATTTCTGGGAGCCAGCCTGAAAGTGGAGCAGGAACAATGCAAATACCAGGATCTGCTGGGGGCAGGACGTGCAGGGTGAGACTATCACAGAGTGATGCTCTGTGCTTTAAATCCATTATTAATGAAGACATGCTGTTAAAAGCTCACAGCACAGAGTAAATTGGTTCACCAGTGCAACGCTCATTCCGTCTCTGCTTCTTTCAGACCCTCGGGCTGAGTAAGGGCATCTTCCCTCCACTTCATCAGCCTCGTGGGTTTTCTTGGTAGGGGTGGTGATGATGATGACGTTCATGTTTTGATTTACTTGTTCTGCACTTCAACTGTCCACCTAGGGATTCTATTCAACTTGTATGCTTATCGATGGGATTTTTGACCAAGTGAAATATATATTTATTTTCATTTGTCCCAGAATATCCAATAGACACTGAAAGAACAGTGTATCCTCCCCCGTCTCCCCTCGCCCTTCCCACCACCACTAACTACCTCCTCTGGCCTCTTGTTCCACATCTCCACTTTCTCCTATTCCTCCTCCTCTTCTCCTTCCTCCTCCTGCCCCCACTCCTTGCCTTACTGGTATGTAAGACTCTATCATCAACACCAGTAAGGCTCTGATATATGAGAACAAATATTTTGTCTTAAATCTAGACCATGACCTAGAATTCTGAAAAAGCGTCTCTCTCTCTCTCTCTCTTTTTTTTTTTCCAGTTTTACAAGGTGCTTTTATTGAGAGTTTTATTTAATTGTCTGAGTTAAATTGTAAACTGGGGCCCTTACCTTTTACTATGGATACCTTTACAATGTCTTATTGAAAAAAAAAAGCCAAGAAGATCTTCAAAGGGGAAAATCAACTGATATAGCATCAATGGAGAACAGTGGCAGGCACGGGATAGGATGGCAAACAACCTTGTCTGTGTTGCACTGATATGTGTTTCGACTTCCGGGGTGCTGCCGTGAGCAGAAGTAGCTGCCACTGGTAGCGACCAGGTCACCACAGTCAAGAAGGATGTTCACAGATGCTTAAATCGCCACTGTCAACACCTGTGTTTATTCATGGACCTTCTAATTCCAGAGGAGCTGCAGCAGCTGGATCAGCACACATTTCTCCCCCCCCCCGAAAGGGTTCCTCTGAGTAGACCCCAAGTTCTCAGCTGATTTCTGAAACAGAAGCCTGGATCTCCCAATGGATGGAAGAGCTTGTAATGACTTGCTTTCGGCTGCTGGTCATTATGGGAAATGTCTCAGACAGCACTACTGTTCCAGGAGACTTCCCAGGCTTATTTGCCAGGAAATGTCACCTTCTCAGGTGAGAGGACAGAATTTATCAGAGTTAAAGGAAGTGTTGACAAGAGGCTTTGAGTGGGTAAAGGACCCCTTTCAACGTCGGCTCCCTCCCCCCACCATCTGTCTGCTGTGCACGTGTGCGTGAAGGGTTTCATTTGACTCTAAATGCTGCATGTTCTTCAAGAATGGTGACATCATTTTTATTGCTTTAGCAACATCGGCTCCAAGAAAACTTTCTTGTCTTTGAGAAACTAATGAACCAAGTTTATGGTCTACAAATGTGTACAGAGTCGTGAGGTAATGGCCACTGACCTGCTGGGGCCTCAGATCTCTTGCCCCCTGCTATATAGCCATGCAAAGTGAGCAAAGCAGATTAGCACGATCATTTGGATGAGAAGCACATAACGCATCCAAGTATAATTCTCTCCACCCAATTGGCAAGGTGTGGACACATTAACATCTAATTAGACTACATTAGAAGTGGACCGCAATTTTAATCCCTGACCGGCCCTCTTCATCTGGGATTGTTACAGCCTTTCAAGCAAATGGTGAAAGCAGGTGTTGCTGCCCTCTGTAGTCAACAGCCACACAATCTGCTTCTTCGTGATGCAGGCTCCAATTACAGATCAGAAGATGCCCATGACATCCCCTGCCTTCTTATAACAGCATCCCAGGAGGGAACCAGGGAAGCCAGTTCAAGTCCAATACAGCAAGAGTTTTATCGGTACATTCCCAGTCTTTCTCAAAGGACAAGGCCATCTAGGAATCTTGAATTGGGGAAGAGCCCCAGCTCCCTTTCTGCTCTAAAGAAACTCCTATAGTGAAGAGAGATGCAATTCTCTTTTCAGACTTTTGCAGGAAGACAAGAAAACAGAAAGGTGTGCATAATCCTTAACACTGGGCACTTCAGTCTTCAAACCCTGAACATGGGGCCGGGTCCATGTTGCCCAGAGCTGTTTTTCCCAGTCTGGGATTAAATGTTCACCTTATCAGTAATAAGTCATGCTGCAGCTTGGTGGGAAGACTGAAATACGATGCTCAGGGGTGTGGGGTAAGGCTCTGCTTAAATGCGTGAGCTTCTGAGACTCACTAAAGGGCTTCAACATCATCCTAACGGTCCCCAAAAGGAGACACATGTGAGAAAACTGGGTGAGATTTTGTGTGTAATCTGTTTCATTTGCTTTCCTAAGGCTGATGAAAATGAGGATGAAGCTTAGGTCTTTCTCAAGGCCATTTCAATTAAAAGAAAAAAACAAATGAAAGTCAAAGAAGACTCTTTATGTCTTTGCCTCCAGTGCAGAGCCACTGTGAAGACGAGATTGTGGTATGCCCCAGAATGGCACCGGATGAATCTCAGTAAGTATTGTTAACTTTGGCCCATGTATTACAGACACGTATCATTAGGGGGATGAATCACTAGAATTGGATTTTTTTTTACACTGGAACTTGACAAATTGAATTTGCAATAAAAAGAAAGCAGTCATCCTGTAACAAATTAGTATTTAGAGGGTAAAACATGCTCTCACTTATACCCATGGCATCCTATTAATTCTGGTTCTACTGGTTCCTGCCTGTTGAATTGCAAACATTATGAACACAGGAAACCTAGAATACAAAAGGTTTTGTAAGACTTGTTCTATGGTAATGAATAGAAGGAATAGGACTAGCTCCAACACATCTGCTCTCAAAGGACTCTGGAGAATGTGCTCCGAACGTAACGAGGGGGCTGTTCTTCTAACACTGGCACTCACATTGCTTCCCGATGGATGGTTTGCCAAAATAAATGAAAATGTGTTATTTTTTTTTCCGGAAGAAATTGTGGCAGCCACCCTAAGCAAGCTCCTGCATAGAAACTGATGTTCAGGTTCCCTCGGCTGCCTCGGGTGGGGCTTTTACAGAAATGAACAGCTCCTGCCTCTCCTGACCTACGCCAACCCGGCTCTTCATTGATGGATGGCACCTATCCAACCTTTGAGAGGCCTGCTCTTACCTCGTCTCTGTCCTCTATGCCAATATCAATCCGATGCCCTCTGATCTTTAGAGGGTGACGTGGGCAAGGCAGCCAGCATTGCAGTCAGACTCTTTCTTGCATGGCTTCCTCAGGGAGCTGGGCAAATGGCAGCAGGCTTTCTTCTGGAATAAGTTAGGTGAGCAGGAATGACTTGCTTTCCTTCCTTCCTTCCTTCCTTCCTTCCTTCCTTCCTTCCTTCCTTCCCTCCTTCCTTCCTTCCTTTCTTTCTTTGGGGTGTGCATTGCCAACGAATTAACCCAGTCCTCTTGCATGCACGCACTTTATCACTGAGGTCCATTCCCAGTCCCCAAGTCCACAGTACATCACCCCTGCACTCACCCCCTCGAGTCCCTCATTTACCTGAATTACACCTTTGGATTCATATATATTAGGCCTAGTTAAAAGCCAACTAAATTGCTTCTGTGCTGCACAACCAATAGCCAAGGGAAGGGGAAATGTGGACACTGAAAAAGCAAATCATTTGCAATGCAGCTTTGGGTTCGGACTTGCCAGGGTTTGCAGCTGACTGTCTGGCACTGGTTCCTGCTCAGAGTTTATTGCCCAACTGCTAACAGATAAAATTCTAAAAGGAATATGTGAAATTGATCATGGAGATCAATTCCCACGTAACTTTCAAAACAGAAGTGCTATCTATGTCATTTCATTTCAAGAGATAATAGCTGAATTACACGTGGCTAATGAGCTCAATTTGCTTTCACATAGATCATTCCTTTAATAGTGACGGTTAGAGAGCTCGCAACAGTGTTTCATTATATTTGACATTTATCACTTGACTGACCAAATCTTTCGATAACAATTTGAGGAAATGAGCAGTTTGAATTTGAAAACAAAGACTAAATAAATGTGTTCGGTTGGCGTTGTTTGGCTACAATGAGCAAAGCAAACTCAGTGTCATGTCAGGTGATATTTAAGATCAACGAAAATATTGACTGGAGAGTGGCTGGGAAATTCTGCATGGTGAGGAAGGTAGTCCTCTACTCAACGGCTTGCAATACTTGCTAGGTTTTGGAATGTCAAATAAAGCTTTAATAAAATGCAAAAAGCACAACCACCCAACTGCTTGGGGCCACTCTGCTTGTGGTTTGGTGGTGTGCGCCCCCTGGTGGTTCCTACTGCTCTTGTTTTCCAAGGCACTTTGCCATTCCCCAGGGCTGTGTACTGGGCCGGTTAAAAGCACTGGGAAAAACGAAATGAAGCACAATGGAACAAAACAGACAGTAAAGAAACACTGGCATCTGGATTTTATTTTTGTAATTGAAACTATAAATCAGGCTATATGAATTTTCTATGACTGAAGTCACTTTGCATTAATTTTAATGGAAAAATAAAACCACAAATATTTCATGTTTACAAAAGTTTCTACGGCATTCCAAGAATGGCAAAACCACTTTGCAGAGCAACACGCCCCACCCCCAGGACCCTGGAGTAGCTGTGCCCAGTTGTATAGCGCTGTTCCGTCAGCATACTGTCATCATCCTGATCATCAATGAACTGACAGCTACTGGAAGCAAGCAGAAGAGCTGAAGCCGGGGGCGGGGCAGAGTGGCATTAGTGGCTGCACTGTGTCTTGTGACATCACCAGGACTGCCTGCCATAGCTCAGAGGTAGGGCAATCCATCCGTTTCGGAGGCTCCGGTGGGATTAGCAAAGCAAGTGAAGAAAAACCTGGTTTGTCTTGGGTAAGCAAGAGCAAAAGACTCAGCCCTGTCTGAGACAACGGCTTTGGACTCTAGTTTCATACGGCCATGCCCCAGTGTCCTTCAGAGACGGCCACGTTCACGCCATGGTGTGATGCTAGCAAAGCCGCCCTGCCATGTGTGCACCCAAACTTCTCCCCACTTCGGATCTCTTGTGTCTGTGTCACAGGTAACAGAGGAGCTCCACCCCACTCC
The DNA here is from genome assembly GCA_028555095.1 of Dicrostonyx torquatus. Taxonomy (NCBI): domain Eukaryota; kingdom Metazoa; phylum Chordata; class Mammalia; order Rodentia; family Cricetidae; genus Dicrostonyx; species Dicrostonyx torquatus. Next base: position 13,820,298 of record JAQHUG010000020.1, read on the forward strand.
AGAGGAACTCCCTATCCGAATGACTGCTTCATTGTTGGATAAGTGTGGGGGTGGAGAGGGCTGCTAGTATTTTCTTTTGCTTTGACTTCTGAGGCAGGTTCCCTCTGTGTACACCAAGATCATCTCAAACTCTCAATCCTCCTGCCTCAAGTGTGTGCTCCTGGGTGTTAAGGCCTTCTAAACCATCTGCACTGCAGATTTTTGAAAAACATACTGCTCTTGCCTTCTGTATCTGCCAGTGTTGCATGGAATTCTGTAAGTGCACGTAGGTCTACCTGCCTCTTACCAGTCCTGTCCATGCTGCATCTGTGGGCTCCACCTCGATCCTTAAGCCTTAGCTGTGACGAGGACCTACCAAGGCCAGCCTTTGACCGTTCACAGACTGGACAAAGTTCAGCCAGTCTCCTTAGGTATGGCTGGAGGAAATGTCCTGGCTATTTCTATCATATACAGTCTGTTGTTAAAATCCAGAGGCTTTGCTGCCCCCCCCCACGGTTGAAGGAATACACCTTCCAATGCTACCCAGCCCATGGTGGCAAAAGCTAATTTTAGTGCTCAGTTTATTAAAATGCGAAGTTCAGGAACCAAGTACGCACAAGCCAAGAAAATGGCACACCTTTTGTGGATCCTTTCCAGAGGTCTGCTTCTCTCAAACGCCTGCCTTATGTCTGTTCCTTGTGTGTCTTCTGACCCCCGCCCCCACCCCCATGCTGTTCTAATGAGGCTGTGGAGAAAGGCTCCGCTTGTGCATTCTCTCCTGTGTTAGTCATCTTTCCGTTGCCGTAACAAAATAATCGGAGTGTTAATTTAAAAAGAGGAAAGGTCCCCAGGATTCGAGGCTTCAGCCCATGGTTGCTTGGTTCTGTTGCTTTTGGACCTCCAATGAGGCAGCTAACTACAGCTGAGGATGTGGTTAGAGCAGGTACTGCCCTCAGGGCAGGGAAGGAGCCGGGTTGGGGTTTAACCTAGAGAAGGGAGACTACAGGAGGAGAGGGACTGAGGGCTAGCATTTACCTCTGTGGAATGTCCAGGACAACCAAAGGCCTCCGGTCAGGCCTTACTAACCACTCAGGATTTCCGGGGCCTCCTACTAAGAACCTACTAGGGACCAGCCCTTGGGCATCCCAGGCCTTCAGGGAACATTGGCAATCATGATTATACAGCACCCTTTCAGCTTCGGATTCTCACCAGTGCGGAGAATAGGAGGAGCCTCTTGTGAGCTATGCGCATCACCTTGAGAGGACACCTGGGAAGGGGCTTTGCTAGGAGAAAGCGATGGTCATCCCTGGGCCTGCTGGTAGCTTGAAGCTTAGATTCCCAGCCTCCAAAGCTGCCATGAAGAAACTGTCGTACGTTTTTCAAAAACTCTACCAAATGATGTGTTACAGCGTGCTTCCCAATTGCAGGCAAAAATAACTTGACACGTATTATATAGTTAATCGGCTGGCAGATAGCTAGATGTTTTGTTTAGCCTTCTTATTTATGAAAGATCAGGACTTCTCAAAGTTGATGAGCATGCCTTATATAATTGTGCGCAACGAAAATCAATCTCTGTGTGCTGTAATAAGGGCAATTTTGAGAAGCTGAGAAAAAAGAAGCCATGCCAGAACAATGGCGTCAACTCAGCGCCGTGGAAGTCCCGCAGCTCCGTGGGTGTGTTGCCGCTGTGGCGCTGTTTTCTTCAGTCTGGAAACACTGCTGTCTTTATCGACTGAATCAAAATGCTTCGGAGTTTGGGATGAACCAAAACATATGTTCCTGGGAGAGCAAGGCGGTGAGAACAAGGTGCGGGCCACCCAGTAACAGGAGCAGCGAAAAGTTTTTACAGCCTAATAAGCCTCTCCGCCAACATAATAATCCAAATCAGACCAAATCAAACCGAGTTAGAAAAGGCCCAGGTTTAAAGGAAGCCAAGCGCTCCCAGGTGGCAGGGAAAGGAAGACCGGAAAGACCACACGTTTGTGCTCTGGGAGGGCAGTTTAAATATCCCGTGGGTGTGGTCTTGAGCCTCTGGGAAGGGCTCAGCTTTTGGCGGCTTTCTAGAAGGTGGAATCTGAACTGAGGCAACTCCCAGGGGAGGGGCCTTGGAATGGAACTTTCCATCCAAACATTTCCGACTCTTTGGATATATGGATGCCAGGGGCTGGGATGAAGCCCCAGCCCAAACAGTCCAGACTCTTTGGGTATAAGATGTCAGCGACTGGGGTGAAGCTTCCAACCATACAGCAGTAACATCAGAAAAAGTGTCCACGTGACCAAAGAACTAGGGGAGATGCTCAGGGCGCAGGATGAAGAGGAAGCTGAGGAGAGGAGGGGAAGGAGGGGAGGAGATCAAGAGAGGGGGAGATGTAAAAGTCTCATTACCTCTGTTGTTGGGTAGTTGGTTGGTTGGTTGGACGGTTGGTTGGTTTGTGGTAAAGTTTGCCAGCTCAAGTTACCCTCTTTGGTGATATATTAGTCTCACTTCAAAGGAGAAACTTAAGACTTAGTTAAGAAAAATGGCAGGAAATTAAAGGATGCTAAGACACGCACTATAAGCTTCTCTGGGGTAAGGGACGTATTCTGGAGGTTTCTGTGGGTTCTGCCCCTTCATTTATTAAAAAGACAAAGTTGCGTACAAAGCCTGCTTCTTGGAGTTTCAATTTTCCCCTTCCTTCATGAAGGAAGAGACTGTGAGTAGGCCCTGTGAGAGCCCTGGCGTCTTTGAGGGAGAAGTGACTGGAAGCAGAGGAGAGCTGCCTGGCCTTCCTCACTTGAGAGCGAGCCTTGTGAAGAGGGCAACGGCTGCTGGATGGCTGACTCTCGCCAGCGTCTCTGGAGGCCTCATTTGCTCCTCTGATTACATCATAAGTGCGGCATCTCCGACCTTCCCCTGCACAGTGGGGCTGAAGGGATGCAGACAGAAGGTCTCCGCTACAGCGCATCCCCAGCCACACCGAGTTTCTGCAGAGAAACTTGCAAATCTGGTCAGTGGACTAGAACCCCAGGATCTAAACTTAGGGACGTTTTCAACAACTAATCTTTTGGGGGGGGGGGCGCACTTCTATCTAGAAGCATGGAATAATCTCTCTGGGCCTTCTAACTTTGAGGCTGAATGATAGAAATGGCTTCCTCTCTAGACACACAATTCGAGGGTCTGAGAGACCGCGGCTTTGCTTTTCAGTCAAGGGCAGGGAGCTGAGTCTGCAGAGGGGATCTCTGACTCCTTGGAGCAATGTTTCTCTTAAGGAGGCCTCTCCACTGGCATGTATTCTATCTGCAGTGCCTCTACTATCTTGTCTGCTTCCACTTATGAATTGCTTTGCATATTAGTGTATGCTTAGGTGTGACAGCGATTACAGCTAAGTCTCCCCCGGTTCCTCCCACATCCAGTTTCACCAAGGAGAGTCCGATGTTGTCTCTTTGCTTCCGTATTGAGCCACTCTTCCCTACATCCTAGGAGTCTATCACACACATCTGCCTGCTTGTTTACTGTTGCTTTTGTAGACTTTAGGATTAAACCCAGGGCCTTACACATAGACCTGTAGCGTTTGAAAGAGCTAAGGACATAGCCCAGCATCCTTGAGTTTTCACGGGACAGAAACTGGGAAAATATTGGAAAAAGAATATAAGATGCTGGAGGGGAGTGGGCAGCTACATGGAACAGAGAAACGGAATTAAATAGCTCTGAGCTGCTAGTGAGAGAAGAACAGATTTATAATGACGGGAGCAGGAAGTGACGTCACCCAGGAGGATTAAGGGAGGGTCATCCCTGAAGCTGCAGAGTAGGACAGGGGAGCAAGAAGGGGGTACAGATGCGGTGGCTTCGGATCGTGTATTTGAGTCCCTTTCAAGCTGTTGAAGAAAAGCGAGCGAGTTTGGGGCTATTTTTATGCTCCATTGACGGTCCCACGGTTCTAAATCTGGGCCACACGGGGCCCGTGTATAGCTCAGTGATGGGACTGATACCTACCATGCATGAGACCCGGGGTCTATCCTCAGCACTGACTGATTCATTAACTGAAAATAAAAGGTGGCTAACAAGGTGTGAACGTGACAACTCTCGAGATCAGGAAAAGGCAGCTCAGAGAGTAATAATAACTGAGTTTATCTCACAAACCGTGAGCACATTATTGTAAGAACAACAGCAGCGAAAGAATGTAAACCGCTCTCCCCAAAGGAAAATGGAAGCGCCGGCATTGCATTAAATCCGGTTCAGAACTCTCGGTGCTTAAGGCACACATTTTATTGACAAAGTTGCACCTTTGCTTCTCCTAAACGCTCTTTTCCCAGCTCAATGATGCTCACATTGGCTATAGGAAGCTGTTCTGTTAGCCCTGCTCTGGGCACCAAGGCATGCCTGTCATGACATCAACAAACAGCCCAAGGCCAATGGCAATGAGACCGCCTCACTGCTGCCTCACAGAGAGCTCCCTGAGCTCTGAGGTGCCAACCTGTCTGCTGGAGTTTCAAGATGCTAATGAGCCATCATCTAAAATTCTCAAGACTGTCTGATTGGGCCCAAAGCTTTGGGAAATGGAGGAAGGCAGTCTGGCAAGGGGAAGGGCTCAGCTCCTCATTCTGAGTCATTGTCAAATTAACTCTGAGGACATATTGACAGTTCTTTATTCCTGTGAGTAATTACCTGCAAATGAAGTCTGTGGGCATTCTTTGTGTGGAAAAAATGTGCTAAAATATTTATTAATAAAGTAGTAATAAGACTCCTTCTCTGATTAAAAAACAAAAAAAGTCTGGTTAAAGACTGGAGAAATGGCTAGGTCTTCTGAAAAGACAGGACCTGAATTCAAATCCTCAGCATGTGCATAAACGTTGGACATAGCTACACCTGCCACTAAGCCCAGAACTGAGGGGCAGAAAGGTAGTCCCTGAGATCTTTCTGCTCACTCAGGCAAGAGTGTGAGCTTCCTGCTTTCTAAGAGACCTTGTCTCAAAGCAAAAAGATAGAAAACAATAAAAAAAAAAAAGACGCCAAAGTCCTGTTTGGGATATCTGAGTGCCTGCTTGCCCACCACACATTAATGTGGATGCAACACACACCCCACATACTATACAACCCCCCCCCACACACACACACTGCAGAGAAAAGCCTGAAGTTTTCAATAAAGCACAGAACATGGTGAATAAGGGTGGTGACTTCTGGAGTCACAGAGGACTATGGGACCGGAAGAGTGAGCTGTCTTGGCAGCTGCAAAAGTGTGTGGGATTTGACAGCATGGCCTATTCAGAGAGGAGTGGTTGATTAGACAGCCAATCACAAGAGAACCTCTCGAGGAAACAGTCACTCCGTGGAACTGGACTTGTGCTTCATTTATGGCAGTCTGGGTTGTGTTTCTTACGATCACATTTCTGTTCAAAGTTATGCTTAGAAATGCCATTCTTAACTTGTTCTAATAATCGCCGAGAGTGCAATCATGGCATAGATATCTGCTGAAGCAAAACTTACTTTTATATGTATAAAGTTTCAGTGTTTTTCCTAGGGCAACTTCATCTATGTATGTATGCATTAGTGTAGACGGCTGTTATTCTGTGTTGTTACTACACACCCACCCAGAATATAAACCAGTTATTGAATCTATTGTCAGAGGATTGGGGACAGAAACTAAAATGAATAGCAGGGAGTGGTGTAGACAGAAATGGAAGTTTGTTCATTTCCCAGCTGCCGAGACCCAAATAATCACACAGAAACTATATTCATTATAATACTGTTTGACTTATTAGCTCAGACTTCTTATTAATTAACTCTTTACATCTTAATTAACCCATTTCTATTAATCTGTGTATCACCACGAGGCTGTGGCTTACCAGTAGGTTTCCAGGCCACCTGTCTCCCTGACTGCACCTACTCTCTCTCTATATCTCTTCCAGCCTAGCTATATTCTGCCCTGCCACAAGCCAAAGCAGTTTTATTCATTAGCCAATAAAAGCAACACATGCACAGAAGGACCTCCCACATGTCAATTGATTTGTCTTTTTCCAGGTCTTCTTTAAGCAACCATATTGTTGAGATTTCACGGGTGCAGCATCTCTGTCATACTTAGAAGCCACTCTCTCACAGGGGACATCCTGGTCCTCTGGCTCTTACCTTTTGATGTGGGAGCTGTGCTGTGTTGTACCTAATGGGGCTGGGCACGCCATACACTGTTGTTCTCTGTGCTTTGGCCACTTATGGATTCTTATAGAGCCACTTATCTATGAGTATGAGGATAAATATTTAGAATACGCTGAGAAATTATTCTGGTTTAGAAAAGTGTTAGTTAGGGACAGTAACTAAACAAGCATTCTACCACCCTAGGATCCTCTAGAGTGCACGCCTCTGACTCACAGGTAGTTAGCTACGTTTGACAGCATTATACATAAAAGCTATCTTACTGAGTTGGTCTGTAGTCCAATTCAACAGCCCTTGGTTATCCCCAAGATGTAAATGCCACTATTGTACCCTTGCTGTGCCGGTCATTTTTATAGTTCACAATCTTTACAGCTGGATACAGCTATTAATTGCTTTTCTCCCTTGGTAGCTCACACAGCAGCTTCAGATCCCATAAGAGCTAGTCCTCAGGGAGGAGACTTTCAGGTAAGTTCCAACTTGATTCTACCAAGTCCTGTGTCCAAATTTTGTGGTGTCTGCAGCAATAAAGTCTTACCTTTAAGTTTTTGGAGGCAACCAAAGGCAGTGGCAATATCTTGTTTTGGACATCTCTTGGACTCCTCTGACTGCTGGAATGCCTCCCCTGAACACCCCCACCCTGACTTGACCCAAGATAGAGTCATCTGTGAGCAAGGAGCTTAGCTGAGGAATTGCCTTCATCAGATTGACCTGTGGACATGTCTGTGGAGCATTTCCTAGATTGGTGTAGGAGGGTTCAACTCACTGTGGGAGGTGCCCCCCAGTAGTGGAGTTGGGATGGTGGTCCTGGGTTCTATAAGAAAGCAGACTGAGAAAGCCACCAGGAGCAAGCCAGTAAGGATCACTCCTCTGTGGTATCTGCTCAGGTTCCTGCCTCCAGATTTCTGCTTGAGTTCCTGTCCTGACTTCCCTCATTGACAGACTGTGACCTGGGAATTGTAAGACTGCTAACCCTTTCCTCCCCTAGTTGCTTTTGGTCGAAATGGTTTTTTATCACAGCAATAAAAAGCAAACTAGGACACTGACTAACAGCTTAAAGAAAGGCTCCCCATGCCTGGCCCTGGGGGTTGTGTTAGTCTACGTCTCGAGAAGACAGCACACTGAATGTGTGTATGCTCAAGTGTGGGTGTGCTCGCGCACGCATGCGTGCATGTGAAACAGAGAGAAAATGTTTCTTTATGACATTTTCTAAATATCCTTAGTGTTATTTATGCCTCTTCCCTCTCTCGCCCTCTGCATTGCTCTCCCTCCCCAGCTGGAAGTTCACACACACACACACACACACACACACACACACACACACACACACACACACCATTTCCCCGCATTTCTCCTTCCATATCAAACCTATGTTCTCCTGTGCCCCTCACTGCATCCCCTTTTAATTACATTTACTTTGGTGTGTGGAGAAATCAGAAGACAACTTGTAAGAGCTTACTCTCTCCTTCCACCAGATGGGTTTTGGGGACTGAAACTCTGGCCATTGGACTTGGCAGCAGTCACCTTTACCTGCCTGACTCTTCCATCTCACCAGCTTTTTTAATTCTCGAATTAAAAAGTTTCTCCTTTTTAATTATTGAATTCAGTTTTTGTGTACTCTGGGTGGGGGTGGTGACGAATCATCCTGCTGAATGTGTGAGAGTCAGGAATAAAATACGCAGAGTAGAGTTGGCTTTGGTTTTTCCTTAGCACATACATGCAACCCCCTCACTTATGCTTTAGCAAAGGGGATTTTCAGGCAGAAGCGCCTATTCCACTGAGGTAACACAAGAGGGCGCCCTTTCCATCCCACTTCCTAAAGAAAAGCCTTTTGCTTTGGTCAGACCATTCCATTGGCCCTCCTGGGGCACCCTGGGGCACCACCAACACAAGCTTTCACCTTTTGCTTTCTCGAGGGAACATTTAGAAGAAACAAGCAAAGCAAATATCGCAAGTAGAAGATGAGGGTGTCAGGAACCATGTTGGAAGTGCAGCTAGCTGAGACGATCTCCTAAGGTTTTTTTTTTTTAATGCAATTCATTAAATTGCATTAATGATAATTATTTCAAGTTATCTCACAGCCAGTAGTGATATTTTTATGTGCGTGCACAGACTGTGTGTTCTGCTTTAGATTCCATGTGCTTTGGGTATGCGTTATGATTTAGTAATAAATCCCTGTTTCAGAAGATCTGAATTAATTCTACTTACCCATCGAGTGACTGGGGACAATTAACCAGCCTCACTTGGTCTCCGTTTCTAGAATTTCAGGTTGGAGTGTATGCTTTCTAAGAACTATTAGGAGCCCCATAGTCTACTCAGTAGACTGGTTTATTAAATCTTTAATATGTAATTTATTAAATCTTTAATATGTAATATGAGGCTGGTTTATTAAATCTTTGATATGTAATTGGGAAGGAGCCATCAATTCCATATGGTTTACAGTCAGCTATTGAAAGAATCAGTAGGTGGTTGGCTGTGTTGAAGACATGATTCGACCTGGGATGTGGGTCTGCAGACGCCTGAACTTTGTGGACTGAGTTTTCTTTTATTTTTTTAAACCAATTCTCTACTCATCTCTCTTGTGCATATGATTCCAAGGTGACCCAGTGGTGGTAGCCAGCTGAGGTCTATAAATATGTCAGGACATTACTTAACCCTTTTGATTAGTGAGAGGACTGTGCTTATTTATAGCCTTTTGTTTTCTTGATCTGCTTTGTTTGGTAGGATGGCGGGGCCACCGTCATGATGGCTAGCTTTTATTTATTTCTCCAGTTGCTTAAGTGGTTGTGTTTTTAAAGAGCCAGCGTTTAGAGGAAATAAATAAAATTCCACTCGAGGAAAGCTACTGTTTAAAGACTTTCAGGTCGCTGTGTTAATGATGGGGGAGCCTCTACTGCCTCGGTCGTGCTGAGCTGGACCGTGACTAACTAGCCTTGAGCACGTAGATGTGGTGTTCACGCTGCCTCCTTCTGTGTGGGTCCTCCTCTCCCCAGCACTCCCCCATCCTGTCCTCCATGTCTCTCAGCACTCATCCCTCTCCCGTGGCAAAGCAGCCTTGGTATGGTAGGGAAGCGTCCAGCAGTTCTGTGAGCAGTCCCAAGGCTGTCTGGAAGGAAGTATCACATGCAGTGTTCTCGTGTTTCAGGAGCAAGAAGGAGAGATAAGTGATCCAGAGGTGGCTCGAGCCAAAGCACATCTGTGTTGAGGTGGGAGAGATGCATGTGGAAAGCATGGCAAAATAGCGAGCTTTGTGTAACTCCAGTGCATAGGAGTGAATGCGGCTCCTCCCCACATCTGGTTATTCCTTCTCTCAGAGATCACCGAGCCTCTTTTACGTGTAACACCGTAGCAGGCATTCAGTATCGTGGCTGGATAAGCTGTGTTTCATGCTCTCAAGGTTTTGGGGTCTAGACAGGAAAATAAACAGTAAGCACGGACCAGCATGAGAGAGGAGCCTGGGAGAAGTAATGACTGCTTGTCTGGAACAAAGGGGCTGGCCGAGGGTCATCTGCAGTGTGAGTAGAGACAGTCACTACCCGCCAGGTAGGTGTAGGGACAGGGAGTGCCCCAGACAGAGGAAAAGGTCTGGCAGCTGCACACGGATGGATGACAGTGCCACCCTGTGTTCAGGGAACTCTTCGGTATTGTTGATAAAGTTCAGAGGAGGGAGGGAGATGGGTGAGCCAGTGCGGGCTCAAGTCTAAGACTTGTGGCACACAAGTCAGTGCTCAGGAGGCACGAGGGTCATGGCCTGGAGTCATTGTGAGACTTTGTCTGAAAAGCAAATACCCAAAGCCACTCACCGCCACCAGCCACTCAACAACAAAGCACCTGCTGTGTTGTGTCACCTGGGGAAGAGAATGGCAAGATGGACATTTGGGAGAGATCCCCGGAGAAGAGCCAGAAGTTGGGTCAAGGGAGATGAGGATGGAGTCAAAGAGACCAGACAGAAGCGTTCAGTGGTTCTCAACTTGTGGGACATGGCATCATCGGGATCGCATATCAGATATTTACATTATGATCCATAACAGTAGCAAAATTATAATTATAAAGTAGCAACAAAATAACTTTACGGTTGGGGTCACCACAGCGTGAGGAACTGAATTAAAGGGTCTCAGCATTAGGAAGGTGGAGAAGCACTGCCTCAAGGTAAGAGTTAAGGAGAACTGGGGAGCACAGGAGAACAAGCTTCCCCCTTCCTGCCTTTTCTGACTCTGGGTTTTGTAGAAATACCCCGCTTTTCACACTGGGTGACGCTGAACATGCTGAATTTAAGTGTAGCATTAAAAGCCTTTTCTGGCTTCATTTTATATTCCAATGTTGTGTTTGGAGCCAAATGGTACCAATAACATCTTTTTGCCTATAGGGAACCTAAGCAAAGGCTCTAGTGAAGTCAGAAATAGAACTTGCCTATTTGAATCTCTGTCTCTGTCTCTCTTCTCTCTCCCTCCCCCTCTCCCTCTCCTCTCTTTTTCTTTCTTCCCACTTACAGGAAGCCTATATTCTAAGTTACTAAAGTTATTGAGGTAATGCAGCAACCTAAACACAGTTACTATGGTTGCCAAAAAATCATCAAGTCTATTTTATTGTATGAAAATGTATCCTGCTGTGCATGTGTGCACATTTGTGTGTGTGTATGTGTACATGTATGAATGCATGCAATTAGGTATAATTCGTGTAATTTCTGACATAGATCTGGCTTGATTTCTTGGGCATGCACAACACTTTCGTTCTAGGTTCTCTCTACACCTAGGTTATAAAGGGTATGTTGAAAGCAACTTCTATATCCTCCTTTCATGGCTGCATCCTTGAAGGATGGCTGTCACGCCCACCAGCATTTGTGTTTTTCTGCTCCCAGCTTACAAAGAACACAACAGCAACAGTCTTTAGGGAGTACAAATTCCTTTAAAGGCCAGAGTTCGCTGGTTCTCCGGCAGGATTCTTCTGTCCAAGAGGTATCTCTTATACCTCTGCTGGTCCTAACCCCTGGCTCTAATTATGAATTCCCTTTATTAAAATCTGTAAAAGTTGCAGAGTGTATAATGTGGCCAATTCTCACATCTGAAAATAGCCCAATCTCTGTTGCTGGGCTTGGGGTACAAAGCCAGGAGATTTTCCTTGGGGGAGCTCTTGGATGGCGAGTCCCTTCAGGGAGCACTTAGATGGTAAGTCTCCTCAGGGAGCACTTAGTGGGTGAGTCCCCTTCTACTTGTCTGTAATCACAGTCCTGGAAAGGCTGTTCATCAAGAAAGTACAGACCACAGAATGTGAGTGAATTCTGTAACCACATATGTCAGGAAATAGAACTCTCTGGGAAAACAAATAAGTACCTGAAGAGATTCCTAAGCATCTCACCAGTGCCTGCAGTAGCCAGTGTGGACTGATTTTGACTTCGTGCTGAGCTAGGCTGAGATCTCTGGGCCTTGGCGCTGTCTGAGGGATGGTCCAGAGGAGTCTTCTGAGGTTTGTGCTAAGTTTATTTCCTCTTCCAGTTTCAGGGAGATGCAGTCATTTATTTTTTAATAATTGGAGCTGGCTTAGAAATCGATGCTGTGCTGACCTTAGACTTGTGGATGGCAGGGTTTCTCCATAGGTGAGAATGGAGACAGCTCAGCTCGGATGCAGAAGAAGAGAACTCATGCAAGCTTCTTCCCTTGAGTCCTGACCCCATGGCTTCTCTGGGCTTAGAGTTTTAGGGCCCATTTGCTACCAGGATCAGGACTCACTGATGGCTTGTGCTCAGCATGGGCTGCTCACCTGAGAGACAATGGGAAGAGACTATATACCTTATGACCAAACATTGAATTATGTTTAATTATTTGCTTGGAGAATTGAGAGCCCTGAGTACTATAATCAAAAGTGAAAGATTTATAACCAAAGAACGTTTTTTAAGAGTGAGAGGAACAACTTTTTTGGGTTTTCTATTCCAGAAGCTCCTCCAAGACAGCAAGCTTGCAAAAAGCTAAACCTCATTTTTCAAGTGGTGCTGAGCTTGCCTTTCCTTGCTGTGATGCACAGAGCAAAGACCCCAGGAGCAGCTGCCCTTATCACATACCAAGTGCAAAACGCAAGCAGGAAGACCTTTCCCCATTGTGCTACAAACAGAATAGGTCTTTTCTGGCATTTGTTTTCTCTTGCCAATTCTCCTGTTGCTGGAATTTAGAAATTACTCCACAGCAGCTTCAGGTGATGTCACACCAGCCCTGGAGATAACACAGCATGAGGCCTCACAGTGCGGCTCTGGGAATAGCTCTTACCCTGGCTATGTTTTGCAATCTCCCAGCGCAGCCACAAAATCTGACAGATGTATGTTCTCCTGCTTCCTTAAAGGCAAAGTCTCAGAGATCAAGGAACAAGAGGTTCTAGAGCAGTGTTTCTCAACCTGTGTTGGGGGTCAAACGACCCTTTCACAGCTGCCACCTAAGAGCATCAGGAAACATAAATGCTTACATCATGATTCATAACAGAGGCAAAATTACAGTTATGAAACAGCAATGAAATAATTTTATGATTGGGGGGTTGCCACAATGTGAGGAATTGTATTAAAGGGTCACGGCATTAGGACGGTTGAGGACCACTGCTTTAGAGGGCTGGTGCTCATGGAATAAGAAGTACTCTACATGCACTCCATTCTAGACGTTGTTGTATGCCACCCTGAATTCTAAACTCCAGACTGGATAAAACATACATCAACAGGAAACATACCCAGACTCCCTCCCTCACAGTTTTAGAGGCAGTTGATTATACAAATGAGTAAATTTAGTAATCAAATGTCTTAGTAACAGAAAACAGGGCCTCAGTTTACATAACATAAAGATCAATGGTTGCTATGACAGTGGTATTTGTAAATAAAACAGAGGTTTCAATAGTCAGAAGAAAGTTGAGTCACGTTTCTGAATCACCAAGGGGAACATTGGTGTTCTGGGACTCCAGAGGGAGGGGGTATTTGGGAGACGGGCAGAAATGGACTTGACATAGCTAACCAAAAGCCCAGATCACTAAGATAAACATGTCTCTAGACTTTCCTCACCTCCAAATAACACTCCTTCAAGTCAGTGGTCCTCAGCGGAAGCCTACTAGAAACATCTTTGGTTGTCATAACTGCAGCCGTTGGGAGACAAAAGTGCCATGGGCATGAGTGGGTTGTGGGAGGATGAGTGATAACCATGTGCAAGACAGCTGTGTACAGCAAGC
>JAQHUG010000020.1:13834666-13845328 GCA_028555095.1 Dicrostonyx torquatus
AGAGCAGAGATCCGGCCAAAGTATCACCAGAGCAGAGATCTGGCCAAAGTATCACCAGAGCAGAGATCCGGCCAAAGTATCACCAGAGCAGAGATTGACAGACATGATTTTTAAATAACTTGATGGAAGCCCGACAGCTCCCACCTGTGGGCTCTGATCCAATCTCTATCTTTGTTAATAAAATTTTGCTGGAACACCACCATCCTCATTCATGTGGTATTTGCTATAGTTGATTTCATACTACAATGTCACAGTTGAACACCTGGGACCCATAAAGGCTAAAATATTAATATTTATTTTGGGCTCTTTACAAAATATGAAAGAGAAATCTCTTTTACTTTCTTACAGTTGATTTATTTAGCTTCCTACATGGAGCAATTGTGATAATCAACAATGTCTTAATGGACCTCAGCTGAGAATGTGTTGTGGGATATTTGTAGACTGTGTGAAGATGTATTGCTGTGATTGGTTAATAAAAAGCTAAACAGCCAATAGTTAAGCAGGCAAAAAGGACATGATGGCTGGGGAGAGAAAGGAAGAGAAAGAAGAATCAAGGCACAAAGGGGACACCAGGGAGACACCGAGAGGAAAAGGGAAGTGTAAGATGGAAGAGAGCTAATACCATCTAGTAGAACACAGATTTTAAAATATGGGTTAATTTAAGTTGTAAGAGCTAATGGGACAGGCCTAAGACAAGGCCAAGCTTTTTAAATTAATTATGTCTCCATTTGTGGGTTGGCAGTCCATATGAGAAAGCATATTACATATGGAGCTCAATGATGTGGGAGCTCAAATATCCAAACACAGAGACTGAGAAAGCTAAGAAAGGTTCTACACAAGGAGCCAGATGTGGCTTCCTAGTCCTGCAGGCTCTTGGGCTGGCCAGTGTTGAGCCACATACAGAGGCATGGCTACTAGCTGCTGCCTGTGGACTGGAGCCAGTGGCCAGCGCCATGTGGAAGTGCCATGTGCTAGGCTGAGTCGCATTGCCTGACATGGCAGTTTAAAATTGGCCTCACACAGTCAGAGAACAATAGAGAAGCTTAGGAAAGCTGGGTCCAGACACAGAAGACTTCTATAAAAGTACAGCATACTTAAAAATGTGTCTAGATGCTAAAGAAAGAAATAGAAATTGGTATAGGCAGTCATAAAAAATTAAATCATTTAAAAATAATAAAGTAATGTCTTTAAAGAAAGAATAAAATAATATAAGAAGAATAAGCCATGTAAAGATGAGAAATACACAGGATGTCTGGATTCTATATGGTGTTTTGTTGATTTTGAATGTTTGAAATGCTAATGTATAAAAAAACAATAGCTGCTGAGAGATGCTGGATTATAGAAACTGCTGAATTAAACCAACCTGTATACTTTAAGAATGTCTTCACTTCAGAATGGAAGTCAAAAAGCATGCTGCCTTGGTGGAGAAGTTATACCTTTGTTTCCTGTGGATCTCTACAAAATTAATGAGTATCAGATTTGATTGGCAAAGATCTCCTGAGAATCTTGGCCTCAGGAAGGAAAAGGAAACCAAGAAAGAGTGCATGACAGGTAACATACGCTGACTCCTCTGCATGGGAACAGCTCTGAGACTGGGTGAGACATGAGAAATCTTGTTGGCTGCAGAGTCCTCATGACTTATCATTATATGCCATCCTTTCACAGGGTGTGGACAGAGGTTTGGTTATACAGTTCAAACAAACATATAACATTAACAGATGGCTTTTACCTGCTCAAACATAAAACAAAAAAACACCTTTAACTGACTTGTATACACTGTACATTTTATACTTGTGTTAATGTGTATGTATGTATATATATATATATATAAATGTTTGTATGTGTGTATTTATATGTGTGTGTTATCTTTAAAAGTTTATGTATTTTCAGAACAAAAGGACTAAACTAGATATCAATAAAGACAAGTAGCCCAGGGGACCCAGCCTCTCAAAATGCTTCTGTTGCAGTTTACTCAAAATTCTGCATCCAGAACAATTTCAAAGCTACTAGCCGAGATGGTCCAGCTCTACACGTTCCCATCACAAAGAGACTAAACAAAAAATAATACAGCTAGCTCTCCCAGGATTGGCCACTATCCAAATTTTCTCAGGGTCACCTAAAGATGCCATCACCCCGAGACAACAGGAAGCAGTCTAGAGAACATGACACCTACATTCCCAAGAGGTGGATTGGTGGTTTTGGTTATTCAGGGGGTTATGAATATGTGTCATCATATAGGGGGGGTTGGTTGCGAGTTGTTACTAGTCATGGTCAAGAAAAAAATAACCAAGAAATTAGATTCAGGGATCTTGTTCTGAAAAGAAAAGGGGGGATATAGAAATAATGGGATAAAAAGGTAGATTGTTGAATCTACTTTAAAGTAAAAAGCAACTATTAATCTTAAATATTTTACGTTAGTATGGATTTTTGTATATTTATACAAATTTAAGGTTATTCCTATACTGTATATATGTTTCTACTTTTGTTTAAGGTATTATACCTATTTAGCTCATTTAACAATGCAATTGGATGGACAGGACACAAGAGAAGGGATTGCCAAACTTTCCGGGAAGAGAATGGAAGAGAAGGAAGAATGGGGGTACAGAGGGGATGCCATGGAGGTTTCTTGCACCTGGCAAGAGGGAAGGAGGTGCAAGACAGAAGAGAGGCAATGCCATGTGGTAGAACGCTGTTTTAAAATATGGGCTAATGTAAATTATAAGAGCTAGTGGGGCAAGCCTAAGCTAAGGTCAAGCTTTGATGATTAACAACAAGTCTCCTTGTCGTTATGTTCCAGCTGCCAGTGCAATGAGAAACTGCTACTGTGTAGATGTAAATCACAGGAGTGTGAGCTAGGGGTGGAGGCAGGCTGCAGTCAGGCAACTCCGAGTAGTGTTTTTATAAGAATATACATAGCCATTTTTGTTTTTAATTTTCAGATAGGTTTAGTATATTTGATAATTACTATACATTAGGCACTTCAGTCTCGACTTGTACTCTATGGGTCACTGCTACGCCTGAAATGTCCTCTCATAATATTGTTGAACCAAAGTCATAATAATGGTCAATGGGATCTTATCCAAAAGGTTCTGGGATTCTAGCTTGTATGAGACCTTATGTATATCCAGTTCTATATTTCTTATTCTAAAAAAAGAAAATGGGATTGCAAAGTTTGGTGTGAAACAATCACTTGATTACTTATAACGAAGAAATAAATCTCCACACACTCCTGGAGCCTTCCAGTCCTGGTCTTCTAGTGTCTGCTTCCTCAGGTCTGCAGAATTGCTTGCAGCAAATGCTTCCTGGAAGTGTTCTGATTCCACTTCTTCAACATCTACATCAGCAGTTCTCAGTCCGTGGGCTGTGACCCCTTTGGCAAACCTCCTTCTCCAAAAATATTTATGTTATGATTCATTATCACAGCAAGAGGTTAGAGTTAGGAAGTAGCAATGAAAGTATTTTATGGCTGGGGGTCACCACAACATGAAGAACTGTATTAAAGGGACTCGGCATTAAGTAGGTTGAGAACCACAGATCTATGGTCTGTGCTTTTCAACACCCAATCACCCAGCCAGATAAACGAGCTCCTAGCTTTCTCCCTGAACATTATACTTTGCAGGGGTATATCCTGGATCTTGTGTTTGATCCACGATCAATCATAACAAGAAGACCCGGTCTATAAGTCTGGCTTGGCCATTCATTAGCCGCATGACTTTGGCTGTATGGGAACATCTTGTAAACCATCTGATTTCCTTAAAAAGGAAAATTGTAGATTATTTCTTCTAAAGGGCTATTCTTGATGAACTGATGCTTAATTTTCTTTGATTTAAGAACTGTGAACGCTCTTGGATTTGTCTTAGCGAGTATTTATCATTAGCTATATTGCCTTTTTCCTTGATTTTAAAAAATACTGGTATCTTAAGGCCAATATTCTTCTTTTGTTTCGGCTCTAGTATCTCCTAGATGTTTAAAAGTTGTGAATTGTCTGTTTGCGAGTCATTACTATTCCTCAGGGTTCCTCCCTTAAAATTTGTTCAGCTAAGCCTGTGCCATCAAAGCATGTGTTTTCTACGTTTTTGTTTAGTTTACATATTTAGCATATGTTTTTGTTTAGTTTACATATTTAGAAACAGACTTGAATGTTTCTTACAAGAGGCTTAAATAAGTCAGCTGTAAAAATATGAGAAACCCTTTTTTGTTAATATTTTTTAAAAAAATCCAAAAGGTTATAAATCTTGTCTGTTTTCCTAAATTATCCAGATTATTAACTCTATTTTCCATGTTTTTAATATGAATAATCCTCTCAAAAGGATTTCGCCACTCAAAATAGTGCTCTAGTGCTTAACTTCACATAAACTGCAGACCGAGTCTAATTTTAGTTTGATTCTCAGCTCCAAAGCTGAAGAATTACCAGTTAGAACTAAGCCAAGACTCATCTTGCCTCAAGGCCTGCCTTTGACAGAGGTACCAGGGAAAGGAAAAGATAAGGGGTGTGAAGAGAGGTAGGCTTTGGAGAAGAAGAAAAAGGGACATCACTATCTCTGGGCAGTGCTCATAAAAGTCCTGATGTTTAGTTTGTACTAAATGAAATGAACATATGTGTGTCTATCCGAAGACTATAATGTGTTCTCACAGTTGTTACTGTACCCTGGTTTCCTGTAGAGTCAGACAGGCACCAGAGAATGACACCTTAGGATTGCTGAATGTAGTGAGGGCAGTTTTAGTAACAGCTAGTTAAAATAATGCAAACTTTGCCTGTAGGTTCCTAAATCCTGTTTGAAAACTCTCTCTCTCTCTCTCTCTCTCTCTCTCTCTCTCTCTCTCTCTCTCTCTCTGTGTGTGTGTGTGTGTGTGTGTGTATGAGAGAGAGAGAGGGACAGCAGGTGAGTGAATGTTGTATTGTATTGGGGGAGAGTCAGGAGGGAGAGAGACGTGTGTGTGTGTGAATGTTGTTTGTTTTAAGGGAGAGGCTGATGTTAGCTCTCTTTCTCTGTGTTTTCCACCTTTGGGCATACAACTTTAAAAGGTAGAAAGAGGCCTATAATACCAAATAGCTTTGCCACACAACTCCCTGGTTGTTGCTCCTTAAATAAAGAACTTTATCAACTTTATCTGAGCTGTTTTCTCTGTGTATGTGAAACAGTTAAGGAAAAATTAATTTCCTCCTTTCTATTTATGGATCCACTCTGTCTCTCTGTCCATGCTAGCCAGTGGGAGGGGCAGTGCAGGAAAAAGGATAAAAACAGAACAAAACTGTGGGACCAGTGCTTCCAAGCTTTGTGAATTTGACCACGGTACTGTGCCTCGTCTTGGGTTCCTCCGTGTGTTACGGGCACAAGAACTACTGTGGCAGTGGGTATTAAATTAGTGAGAATATGTAAAACACCTTCAAAATTTCTTGGCACACAAAAATGACTTAATTGTTCCTAATTGTTGCCTTTCACTTTGTATTTTACAGTTTCAGTGACCTATGATCAATGACTGTGAAAATACTGAATAGAAAATTCTAGAAAAAAAATTTAATTGTCTACTTTTCTCACACAGTGCCATGACAACTTCCCTTGATCATGAGCCGTGCCAAGTCTTGGCAGATTCATGCCATATAATTTATTTGCTCCATGGTCACTAGATAGCCTTCTTGGTTGGTAGATCAACTATCACAGGACCCTAGTGTTTATAAACAGAAATAGCCCTTGTTTTACCTAATAATGTCCCCAAAACTTTAATTAGAATGATTTTCATTTTACTATGTTATGTATTTTGTACTATTAATAAGCCTAATTTATCAACCAATTTTTTTTTTTTTTTTTTGGTTTTTCGAGACAGGGTTTCTCTGTGGCTTTGGAGCCTATCCTGGAACTAGCTCTTGTAGACCAGGCTGGTCTCGAACTCACAAAGAGCCACCTTCCTCTACCTCCCGAGTGCTGGGATTAAAGGTGTGCACCACCACCGCCCAGCTCAACCAATCTTAATTATAGGTAGTATGTATGGAGACACTTAGCGCTCTACCCCTGTTGTCTTACTCTATGGCTATGTAGAAATATAGAGCTGCGTGAAGCTGCAGTTTATTAGACATTGTCTGCATTAGTCAGCTCTTACTTCCTGCCCCTATCCCATCAGAAACCTTTTTATTTTAGAAACTCATATGGTATCTTTGTGCATTTTCTTTCTTCTCATAATACTTTAACATATTTCAAAGGGTTTGTTTTGTTTTGTTTTTTTCTGAACAGTGTCCTTTTATAAGAGTGCTAAGCCTAAAATTTTCCCAGCCTCACTGTCCGCAGGGGTCAATGGTGACTCTAGCAGCCCTGTCCTGGAGACATCTGCTCCTGTCCTTTCTGCCTTTTTCTTTCTTTGGAACACCTGGTCCTGTGGGAGCATGCTTTCCAGGACATTCAGCAGGAAGTGTCTGTACAAGACACGTGTTGATGCCCATGAGACAACTTTCTTCTCTCTTCACACCTAACTGGATTAAATCTTATTGCACCCCGAAGGTTTTGTGGCATTTGCTAGCTCTGGAGAAGTTGGCTATTGTTTTTAATCCTACCATCTTCTGAGCTCTTAAAGGAGCTGTGTCCTTAGTAACTATCCATCGTACATTGAAGAGTTTTCCGTGTTTTTTAATTAATTAATTTTGCTTGATAGTTGAAAAATCATTTAAATTTAAGAACAAATGTTCTTTGACTCTGGAAAATTGTCCTGAGTTATCCCTTTAATAATAAATTCCCTTCTGCCTACTGTCTGTGTTTCCACTCTCTGGTGTGTGTGTGTGTGTGTGTGTGTGTGTGTGTGTGTGTGTGTGTGTGCTGGGCATTCTGCATTCGTTCTCTAGGTCTTAAAAATTAACTGATGCATAAAAACTGTACTTACTGATGGAGTGTTGTGTACCCTTCAATGCATATATGCACTGTGCAATCCTAGATGGGAGTAACTATACCTCATGTCTTTGAACATCATCTCTTCGTGGCTAGAACTTCCCAACTCCTTTCTGGAAGCTGTGGGATTTGCTGTGGACCTCTGGACTTCACAGTCACCCGTGGTGCAACAGTACACCACCAGAGCTTGCTGATTCTGCGGGACTGTGCCTCAACCCCTCTTGTCCCACCTCTGCCTGCCTCTCCCCCAAATTTTCTCTGTTACCTTTTGTTGTTGGAAAAGAACTAGGGGCCTTGTGCATGCTAGGCAAGAACACCACCGCTGAGCTACAACCCCAATCCTTGCTGTCCTGTTCTTATAAATAAGTTTCTGGTCTGTTTTCTAAGAAATGTCCTTAATGTTTGCTCTATGTCAGTGTTTCTCAACCTGTGGGTCACGACCCCCTTCCACAGGAGTCACCTGAGACCATCAGAAAATATAGATATTTACGTCATGATTTGTAACAGTTGCAAGAGTACAGTTATGAAGGAGCAACAAAAATAATTTTCTGGTTGGGGGTCACCACATCATGAGGAACTATATTAAAGGGTCGCAGCCTCTGAAAGGTTGAGGACCACTGTGCTAATTCTCCTAATTTTTGCATGAGGTTTTGTTTTGTTTAAGAGCTGTCACATGTTCGCAGACAGTTTGCTTTTCTTACCATCGGTTCTTATTTTGTGGCTTTCATATGGACATGTGGCTTCACTGGTCCTGATGGTGGCCATGGCTGTGGAAGCTCCACAGTCCGGTGGATGGTTATCACAGCCCCATACTTGGTCCTTAGCCATCAGGCCTCAGGGAAAACATTCTTTGAAAGGACCAATTTATAGAGACAGATGTGCTCAGACGGCAAGCAGTGCTTTAGCTGGGACAGGCTTTCCTAACATCAAGATTCTTGGAAATGCCATCTCTCGGTTTGATAAGCATGGAATTTTTGAGCAAGTGAATTGTATAATAATATCACCCATGGAAGTGTTGAAATGTGCCCTTCCTTTTCTGTTTCTGTACTTGTTCCAGTCAGGCTGACCTACTTTCCTCCTCGGACTTGAAAAGAATCAAACTGATGGAATTGAACCTAGCTGTAGTCAGGAAAGTCTAGAGTATCAGTGTGTGTGTGTGTGTGTGTGTGTGTGTGTGTGTGTGTGTGTGTGTGTGCATGCGCACACACACCTGTCTTTGTATGCATGAAAATGTTTGTGTGTCTGTACATCTGCCTACACATAAAAGTTTGCATGTGTGTCTGTGTGGGTATGTCTGTGTATGCATGAAAGTGTGTGTGTAAATGTCTGTACATGTGTATTTGTGTGTATATACATGAAAGTGTGCCTATGTCTCTGTGTGTATGTTTGAAAGCGTGTGTGTCTGTATACGCATGAGAGTGTCTGTGAGGGGGGTGTCTCTGTGTGTGTCTGTGTGACTTTGTACATCTGTATGTGTGTCTGTATATCTGTCTACATGTGTATCTGTGTGTGTGCACGCACACATGTCAGGCCACACCCTGAGTACTGAACTGATTCTCCAGGCAGGGGTCCAGCATCTGTTTTATGCACACCCACGACTGTCTCCACATGCACTTGAAAATCCCTGATTTAAATACTCGGGCTTATCTCTTATCTAAAGCATAGAGCAGAAATACAGACTTACTCCAAAGTCATAGTCTCCTGAGAGTGAAGATCATTTCCTGAGCATTCTCCATCTCCTCAGCTCTGAACTATAGGTCAGACTGACCTTGCTGTCAGCCCAAGATGGATTTTTACCCAGTTCTGCCAAGATGTGTGATCTTGGCTGTGTTATCTAACCTTTGTGAATTCAAGTTTACTTAGATGCAAGAAAGGAATGGTAAGTACCAGTGAATCAGAATGAGTGGTGAATATGTGGGACAGATTCACAAAATTGCACTTCCTCCCTTTAGGTGGCCCCTAGGATGGGAACTTCCTGAAGGGGTGGGTGACACTCATGGTATCTCTCATGTGGCAGTGTGATGCTTGGCTCTCTGGGTGACTCCTGCATAGTGAGCCCCCCCCCCCTCCTCCCTACCTCCTCCACCTCCTGGGTGTGGGCCTTCCTTAGATTCAGTCCCAGACAGCGGCATTTCCTGATCTCGCTGACCAGTCCTTTTCCTGCCTTGGTGACTTCCTGACCTAGTGCTTCTTTAGATACGGCACGGCAGGGGACATAGAGATTGTCACAGCCTTCACCCCTTACAGATTGTAATCTTGGCAACCTAAGGGAAGCAGTGTGCCTGG
The DNA here is from genome assembly GCA_028555095.1 of Dicrostonyx torquatus. Classification (NCBI taxonomy): domain Eukaryota; kingdom Metazoa; phylum Chordata; class Mammalia; order Rodentia; family Cricetidae; genus Dicrostonyx; species Dicrostonyx torquatus. The sequence goes on from JAQHUG010000020.1 coordinate 13,843,828, forward strand.
GCCTTCTAATACAAAATGTTTTCCTCTGAGATGTTTTCCCCATGATACCTGACATCTTGACAATGGGACTTCCATATAGCTGTCATGATTACCTTCAGTACAAAAGCGGCCTCTTCTCAGCTACAGGCTCCATGTAGCTCACCACTGGATCCTATCACATCCCACATAATGCTGAATACCTTAGAATATCACAACACAAAAGTGTGAAATGAATGAATGAACAAATAAATGAATAATCAATGAATCATACAAAGACAAAAATCTCATGCCTACCTTCTTCATGTGACAATTTTTACTGATCCAATGAGATAAAATGTATGCGATTGTGTTGGCAAGCACAGTGACTGAGATGTAAACTACCTTGACCTTGTTAACCTGACTCAGCCAATTTTTAACCGGTAAAGAGAGCAAAATTATAACTTTAAAGATTAACTATAATATTTATCAGTCCTAAAAAGCCTTCTTAAGAGTGTGGCCAAAAAGGCAGCAGCGACAGCAGCATTGGGGAGATTTGTTAAAAGTGGGTCTCTGCCTCTTGCTGAAGACAGGACACACTGTGGCTGCAGGACATGGAGGAGGCAAGCTGGAGCTGACCTGGGTATTTCCCCCTTCTGGCTACCTTTCATGGAGACAGAAGGGGCCATGTATCTGCTGGGGGAGAAAAGTCATTAATGGGCCTATCTAGACATGGACCCTGCATGCTACAGTACCAACCTGGCCAGCAAGATGCACCGTTTGGTGCAGTGGCAGCATGGCTGTTACAGGGGTAACCAAATCAGATTGGATTGGAAGGGATTTGTGACTGATGCAGTAAAGCTGGCCAGGAGCTCATAGCTATGAATGTCATTGGCCTCGGGGAGAAATTATTATTAGTTTTCTAAGCGGACACGGTATCAAGCCAGCTGCCTACTAATTGTTCATGTTTGTTATATTGATTGACACTACTCTCAAATTGGCCAGAGAAACTTCTGCAATGGGCAGTTGTCAATGAAGAGACTCATAGCTGGTTAGTTAAAGTACTGGGAATAAGTGACACTTCCGTGTTGTGATATTCTAAGGTATTCAGCATTATGTGGGATGTGATAGGATCCAGTGGTGAGCTACATGGAGCCTGTAGCTGAGAAAAGGGCGCTTTTGTACTGAAGGTAATCATGACAGCTATATGGAAGTCCCATTGTCAAGATGTCAGGTAGCATGCGGAAAGTGTGTGGCCATTATTGGAACATTTATATCACCCCCTACCCCCAGAAAAGGCTCAGGGAGCATTGTGGAGGAGTGGGTAGAAAAATGTAAGTGTTGGAGGATGAAGAGAAGTGCCGTGACCCACGGTCTTGTGGACATAACATGACCATTACAGTCACGAACTCTTGGCAGCTACAGCTTCTTGCATAGGATCTGTACAACATGAAGCCTATCATAGCTACCTGCATAGGATCTGTACAACATGAAACCTGTCGTCATAGCAGCTACAGCTACCTGCATAGGATCTGTACAACATGAA
>JAQHUG010000020.1:13846825-13871717 GCA_028555095.1 Dicrostonyx torquatus
CAGCAATGAGCATGGATGTGCAAGTATCTCCGTGATAGGATAAAGGGTCCTTAGGTTTGAGTCCAGGAGTGATACAGCTAGGTCATATGGTAGTTTTAGTTTGATCTTTTGAGAAACGTCCGTACTGGTTTCCAAAAGGGAAATGGAAGTGGACATTACAGTTTACACCCCCAACAGCAAAAAATATGTTTCCTTCTCCCCCACACCCTGCAGTAGTTTTTTTAATGGTGGTCACTTTAACTAGGGTGAGATGGGATTTGCATTTCTCTGATGGCCAAGGATACCAAAGACTTTTGAAAAATGCTTATTGGCCATTTGTGTTTCTTCTTTTGAGAAGTGTTTTTTTTTTTGAGGTTCTCAGCCCAATTGCTGATTGACAATTTATTCTTCTGTGCTTGATTTTTGCAGTTCTTCAAACACAGAGACCCACAACCAAACATTATGGAGAAAGAGAGAAAGAAAGAGAGAGATCTTAAAACACTCAGTCCTTAATAGATGTCTCCATCAAAGCCCTCCCCCTGGAACTTAGGGAATGCCGCAGAAGAGGAGGCAGAAAGAGTTTAAGACCCAGAGGGGATGGAGGACACCAAGAAAATAAAACCTTCTAAATCAATAGGGTTGACACACACATGAGCTCACAGAGATTGAGGAAGCACGCAATGGCCTTCACAGGCCTGCACCAGATAGGGTCCTAGAGCTGAAACAAGTAGCCAAATGCCCCGTGCCTAATTCAGAGTCTATCCCCAATTGATAACCATTAGGAAATGAAAATTTAGTTTTCCCAAACGAGTCTCACTGGGAAAACAAAGTATTACAGGTTTCTGCCATGTTTGAGTTCCAGTCACTTCCCACAGTGATGGACGGGTACCTGCAAATTAAAGCTAAAATAAACCCTTTCCTTCTCGACTTGCATTTGGTCATCTGTTTATCACATGCAAAGAAAACCTAGGACACTTGCCTAAGTAATTCCTTTACATTTCAGGCTGTGCTCCTCTCAAGTTTGAAAGGCCGAGGTCCGCATTAAGGCCTTCAGTAGATATCAGTGAATAAAGAAACGAAGTCCCCTGTTATCAGTGGCATAGGCCATTACTTCTGTGGGGTTTTATTTGACATACTTACTTGGTGTCTGTCTGCATCTCTTAAGTAGGCTGAGGTTTTTTATAACTAACAACTCTCCATTTTTGCTGGCACATTGATGCATAGTAGAATAAACAGTGCTTGTCTGTTAGGGGAGTGTCCCTAGAATGCTTTGCCAGCAGCTCGGGTCTGTGGACTGAAATAGCGCTGGCACTGAGGGCAATGCTTTGCCTCATATGAAAATTCTCCCCTGCTGCCTGAGAATCAATACAGGTTTGATGAATTCTTCAATTCTTTGGATTTTTAATATTGGTTTTTTCCTTTCTAAAAGAAATTGAGATGCTCATCTAGTGGTGAAGACTGAATGCTGCTTGTACCCTTGGGCCAGCATCATTCAATCATATTTCTGCTGGAATTTAGGTTTTCCCAGCACAGTGTTTCTATATTGTTAACTCTTGGCTACCCACAAGTTGTTTGCTTTTCATGAATTTTGTTTGAGTCCTTGCCAGAGTCGCATAGATTTAAGTCCTCCCTCTGTCAGTCCTAGCAAAATTCTGCCCGGCGACATCTCTTCTTTCAAAAATAATCGTATCTCCTAGGAAGAAAGTGTGTGCATAATAAACATGGCGATTTCTTCAGAGTTGGGAAAAGAAGTTCCCATTCTTAGATGCTGGATGGAGAAGAGCCTGAGCATGAATCCTGACCAGATGTCAAGTGTTGTTGGAGGCCATTCATTCATTTCCGGCTACTCAAACCCAAAATAGTCATACAGAAACTATATTATTTACAATACTGCTTGACCAATAGCTTATGCGTATTTCTGGCTAACTCTTATATCTTGAATTAACCCATTTCTTTTAATCTGTGTATTGCCACATGGCTGAGGCTTACTGTCAAGGTTCCAAAGCATCTGTCTCTGGCAGAGGCTACGTGGCTTCTCACTGACTCCACCTTCTTTCTCCCAGCATTCCATTTAGTTTTACCGCCTAGCTCTATTCTGCTAAGCCACTGGCTAAAACAGACTTATTCATTAACCAATAAAAACAACACTTATAGAGAAGGACTTCCCACACCAGCCAAGTTTCTGGATCCATCGATGGCCTCATTCTCCAGTGTACATTGACTATATCAAAAGAATGGGGCTGTAGGAGGAGTTAAGTCTGCCCACTTTCCACATGTGTCCTCTAAGAAAGGGTTTGCTATTGAGTTGTACATAGCAAACTGTGCTTTCCAAAGGTCAAGGGAAGAGATTTCTATAAAACCACATTTATGATGTTACTCCCCCAAACAGTCACACATTTCATATCCAGGCGTCACTTGATCAGGGGGATATCATTATGAGAATTCATCACTGTGTGAATGACACACCATGAACTTACTTGTCATTGTTGGCTTCAGCTGTCAATTTCACCCAAATCTAGATGCTCCTAGTAAGAAGGAACCTCACTGAAGAACCGCCTAGCACAATCCGGCCTTTGGCTGTGTTTGCGAGGCATTTTCTTCATTGCAAAATGGTGTGGGAGAGCCCATCCTCTTGGTTTTGGGCTGTGTAAGAAAGGCAGCTGAGCAAGGCATGGGGAACAAGCCAGTAAGCCGTGTTCTTCATGGCTTCTGCTTCAGTTCCTGCCTCTAGGTTCTTGCCTTGAGTCCCTGCTCAACTTTTCTCAGTGATGGACTACAACCTGTGAGCCACATTAACCATTTCCTAGCGCATCTTGGTTTGGGTCATTGTTTTGTGACAGCAATAGAAAGCAAACTAGTTCATTACTTAACTCTGGGCATTCTAACATTCCACACAACTGAACCACATGAGAATGGCATGGTCTGTGTTTTAGGTCTGCTTTCTGATGACTGAAATGTAAGAGATTTGTGGCTACATCTAAAAATAGTCCAGTTAAAAGAGAAAAAATGCCTAATAAATCTGATGACATCATCTTCTAAGGGAAGGAAGTGATCTCAATCCCTTCTGTGGCACCAGCAAGGGATGGGCCAGGGACATTTCCCACTTAGGACCAAGCTGACCAATGAATTTCTTCCAAGCTACAGATACCAATTCCTCATAAGCAGCCTACTTTTCTTCCCTTCTTTTTAAGTTAGCATCACCTGTTGGGATATTTGTGGGTCTTTTCTCCTGTAGAATAAGGTATTATTTACTCAGTATCTCTTAAGACAAGCACTGGAAAATTCCAGAGTAAAGTTTGAACCATTACTTTCTATAAGAAAAAGCTACAGAAATCACCCAAAGTAACAATTGTGGAGAAGACAGACAAGGATTTGGAACTCTTAGATGCTGATCTTTCTCATATTTCTGACCTCTCCTGGTCTTGGGTTGGGATCCATAGCCTTGTGCTCTGTTTGTGAACTGAAACCCAGACCCTTATTTCTAAGGCAGCAGCTGGAGCCACCCTTGAACACCTGTTTCCATCTCTGCAATGGTGCCTAACATTGCAGTCCATTAAATGGAACCATTATTTCCCTTATTTGATTTGCTTTGCCTTTTCCTTAAAAGCATTAAGTTCTCTCTCCCTAAGAAAGTTCCAGATATAAGCAATGAAGAGCTAATAGATCTACCCTAGTGAGTAAATCTCATTTATGATGACTTCTAGACTAAATGGCAGTCAAACTAATGGATCTCTGCCAAAGATAAAAGTCACACTTGGGCCAATCTTTAATTGGGCGATGGTTACCTTACTGCATCTCTACCACACACAGATGTAACCCTTTTTTTTTCCTCATTGTGTGTATATGTATGTTCGTGTGCTTTGGAATACATGTGCTATAGAACATGTGCAGGGAACAACTTTGGGTATCTTTGTTCAGGAAGCAGTGATTATATTTTAAGAGTGTGCCTAGCCTTGGCTGGTCAGCCATGGAGCTCTGGGCTTCTGCTTCTTCAAGTGCTGGGATTTTCCCCGAGTTCCAAGATCAAACTCAGATCCTCATGAGTCATTAGCTAGTGCGGGAGCTGCCCTGTCTTCCCATTAGTCATAATATACTGGCCATCTTGTTTCCATGGCATTGTCTACTGTGTACTGTCCACTTCGTTTCTATGCCTGAAGCCATGTTGAAGGAAACAGCTGAACAGACCATTCTAAATAGGTTTTTTTTTTTTTTTGGCTTTAGTTTCTTTTTCTGTTTGTTTGTTGTTCATGGTTTGGTTGTTTTTGTTTGTTTGATGATTTTGTCCCCTATTCTATTAGGATCTCAATGGTCTTATCACTCACTGATTTGTTGCCAGGAGGTCACTGAGATGGTGCTAATGAATATTTAGCATAGTGTCCGGTGACACACGAGGCTGACCTTGCTCACGATCGGCATCCCTTCATGGCATTGCCCTAATTTCCAGACAGTGTAAGAGTGAAACTAGGCCTTCAATTGGAAATTAAATTTCTGGCATCAAAAGATCATGGAAATGATGTCACCAAGCAAGGTAACAGACCAAGATGCCAAACTTCAAAGGTTTAGGGTTTTGTGACAATGATGAAGGCTGGTTTAGGGTTTTGTGACAATGATGATGGCTGGTTTAGGGTTTTGCTTTATGAAAAGCAGGCTCAGTGCTTTAGAGGCCATGCCAGACTTGGCCTACCCCTGCTTTGCTCTGATTAGTGCTCAACAGGAAGTGAAGAATCTCCCCTCTTCCCTCCTTGTGCCACAAAGGGCAAACACCCCACTGCATGAAGCCTAGCAGCCACCATAGACTGAAAGCTCTGAGCTGTGAGCAAAATCTCTTCTTTCTGCTGCTCATGTAAGGCATTCTGTGGTCCAAAGTCCAACACAGACTTCAAAGAAAGATGCACAAATTAAACAGATTGACCCAAAGTTTAGAGCAGGGAAGGTTAGCGGCCAGAGGGATTGGTGTAAGAAAACAAAGGACAGAGTAAACATGACATTCTGTTGTTGTGTGACCACTGGTTTAGGACTTCCAGAAGGCAAGAAACTACATAAAAACTACAGTGAGCCAAATGGGGGCCATCCGTGAAAGAGAAGACTCAGAATTTTCCATCAGGTTCTTCAAGAGGCAAGCTGACACTGCTTTGTGGAGAAACTGCTGTATCCTGTGGGGAACAAGGATGGAACAGGCCAGACAATAGCAACCCCACCTGTGAAGAACACTGTAGCAACCCAAGGAAGGCAGAGAGTCTTGCAAGATTCTTAAATCAGGCTGTGCACACCATCAAGGCCAACGGGAAGCAACCCACTCTATTGCAGCATCTCTGAGATTTCCCCAACATCCCTGGGCCTTTCCTTTCCAACCCTTGACAGCTCACTGCAGTTCTCAAGTGGAGAGGGATAGAGCTGACGTCAGGTACGATTGGGAACTTTCTGGATCACATAGTTTCAGCACTGTAAATACTGAATTAGGATTGCTTTGTGATAAAGAGACTTCAGGGCTTTTGATTTCTTGGGGCCTATTCAAGTTTTTTAATCTAAGAGTGCGGAGGGGGGGAGAAAAACCTAACACAATGAGCAGGCATAAAGGGAAAATAAGAATCAACATTGAGTTGCTTGACTGTTTATATCCCATGAGTTTTGCTCTTTCAATGCACCAGTTACTTTCCTATTATACACTCGCTGTGTGTTCTGCACTAAGAAAAGAACTTCAGAAATGAATAAAAGCGCACACAATTGCAATTTGGTGAAATTGTGTATTGCTGAGGTTGCAGAGACTGGCTCTTCTCTATTACTGAATGCGCATAATTGTTACCATAAGCCCTTGTCTCCAAACCCTTGTAAACTATTGATGCAGATGGGATCTGCACTCATACAATAATCAAAAGAGCTGAGCTCTAGTTAAAGTTTGTTACTGAGAAGCAGTGAGACGCAGGCTCTCCGTCTAACTTCTCTGACGCTTCGTTAGCATGTCTGTATCTTGAGAGGGACCAGGATCCATAAACCAAATAATGCATTACAGGTTTGAAATTCTGATTTTATTATCATTAGGTAGAGTTATTCAAATTTGAAATTGCTAAGGATTTGAAATACATCAAACTTTTATGAAACATTGCCCAGATGGTTGGAGGGTCGTAGAGCCACACTTGGCAGCAACGTGAAAGGGAGATAGTAAGACAAGTTTCAACAAGCATGAGCCTTGAAAATGTCATGCTAAGCAAAAGAAGCCAGACACAATAGACCACATGTTCACGTGATTCCACACAGACAAAGGTTGGAATGAGGGAATCTGCTGAAAGCAGAAAAAAGAGACCAGTGATTGACAAGGGATGGGCTCTGGGAAGGGGAAGATGAAACATCATGGAAGTCATGTGGCAAGTGACTGAAAACCACTCTTGAATCAGCTGTGACGATGGCTGTGGGATTCTGTATATACCACACCGCAGAGCTTATACATTTTATCAGTGAGCTGAGTGATTGTGCTTATCAATGTCAATGACACTTTTATTTCTTTTAAGTCTAATACTTTAATACAGATTTTAGGAGAAAGTCCCGAGATCACACTAAGCAATCGAGTACCAGCTCAGAGGCAGCCTTAGGGCAACCTTATTTTATAGTAGTACTGTACCCTTTAAAGAGGGGGTGTCTTATTGCTCTAGACATTTTATTAAAGAGTCTCTTTACTGTTGTTTGTACGTGTGCTTGTGTCTGTGTGAGTATATGCCACGTGTGTGTAGGTGCCTGCATGTGTCTAGAAGAGGGCGTGGGATTCCCTGGAGCTAGAGTTACAGGAAGCTGTGAACTGGGGTGGTGGGAACTGAACCCAGGTCTTCCAAGAGAGCGGATAGCTTTCTTTCTTTCTTTTTTTTTTTTTTGTTTTTTGTTTTACAAGACAGGGTTTCTCTGTGGCTTTGGAGCCTGTCCTAGAACTAGCTCTTTTAGACCAGGCTGGTCTCGAACTCACAGAGATCTGCCTGCCTCTGCCTCTGCCTCCTGAGTGCTGGGATTAAAGGCGTGTGCCACCACCGCCCGGCGCGGATAGCTTTCTTAACTGCTGAGCCAACTCTTCAGCCAGTGTCTACCTCTCACACTTTCAGCAGCCTGCAATCAGGCATAGTTTATTTCATAGGAATAATGAGACGAAAACAATGATTTGAGTCAGCCGACTAATTCTGCTCTTTTCTTCTTTTAACTCTTAGGTTTTAGCACTAGAATTCCTCTTGTGATTCATCATTGGTGACTGAGTATTTAGGATGCACTGGTAATTCTTAACCTTTGACAAATAACTGTGCTTTAATCTGTGGAGGGAAAGAGGGTGAGGAAGATGCCCGTATTAGCTCTTATTGCAGTTCAAGCCTTATGCCAAGTGAGTGACTTATCTGTGTCTCATACCAGTGTTTGATAAAAGTGGAATTATCTCGACTACACAAAGGGGTAAACTGGCACTGAGAAAGACACTATTTACACAGAGCTACACAATACTGCTCAGTAGATCTTAGACTTAATGCTAAGCCATTGGAAAACAGAAGAGAGAAACTGACATGTCAGTGGGTCGAAAGACAGGTGAACTCTCTGGCTCAGTGCTGAGGTCTCTGCTAACCTAGCCTTGCTTTTAAGTCTCTCTCGGGATTTCAGTTACTAATTTTCTAACCCATAGTTAGTCTTCTTAGTGGATAATTATAATTTCCTTTTCACATTCCAAGGTCTGTTCTTCCTTAGAAGACAGTGCTAGTCTAAACTTGGGCTGACATCCTGTCTGAGATGTTGGCTAAATGATGGGAATGGTCCTGTAAGTCCGTCTGCATGACTGCCCACACTGACACAGAAGAGAGGGCCTGCACATGGGGTAGAGAGAGCCCTGTTTCTGTCTGGCTCCGTGGCTTGCTGTCATTTGGCTTTGTGAAAAGCGGCTACAAATACTTCTTTGCTTCAGATAGCAGAGAATAGAGAACTGAGGAAATGATCACCATCACAGATGAGAGGTTGTTAAATAGAATACGGCAAAGGCAGGTTCTTGTTCTGTTTATGCAGACTAGAGCACAAACATGGCCCCAACACATGCCTGGGAGAACTCAGCACACCTGCCTTACCCCAACCCTGGGTGTGAAGTAACAGAACATATCCTGTATGTCATGTACCAGGCCTTTCCCACAGCCAGCACCAATGTTAACATTGATGATTGCTTTCCCCTAAGTGACCCCCGGAGGTTATCACAGGAGGTGTGAAAGTCAATGAACCTGAGTGGGGGGCAGGGAACTGATGCACAATCGCTAGGCATCAATAGAAATAACAGGATGGGGTTTCATAGGGGATCCGCTTCCTACAATGAGAGAGAACTCACAGCAGTGAACTTGAGTCTGCGATTGCCAATGTGATGTTACAGTTAGCATGGAAACAGAAGACAGGAGGGAACAGTTATGATTCACTACAGTAAATGGGTCTGGGGTACCAGTCCACGCTCACCTCGTTTCCATCTGTATTACTGTTCCTTTGTGCGTTCAACAAAATGGCAAATTCATCTAGACTGAAGTCATACCGGTCGCCTCCCTGACATCAAGGAATGACCACAGAGCAGTAAGTCTCACTGAAAAGGAAAGGGAAAGGATGTTTGTTAGCGTTTCACACGGCAGAAGCTCTGTTCTAAGTAATTTGCATGTGAGCCTTGCCGCGACTTTTTTTCATTTTTAAGCATGTATGTAATTCGCAGCAAATACCAGAGTTCTTCAGGATGTCATATTCATGTCTGTGACGCGCTTTCATCATATCTCTCCATCACCCTTGCCCTTATGCATAGTCTTAGGGACAACTCAGGTGGCGACTCACATCCTTCTTTCTAGGCAATCAACAGAGACAAATTTCCTATCCATTCAAGTGGCTGTGCCTTGGTGCTGCAAGATGGCAAAACTAGGTGCACCTGGTTCAAGCAGCCGGCTGAAGAAACCAGGCGTCCATCAAAGGAGTGTGCAGATATGATCAAGGAAGCTCAAGTAGCAAGATTCACTGAATTTAAAGAGCGCCTTCCAAGAGCGCTGCCCAAAGCTATTTAGATCTGGCCGAAGATTTTGTTCCAGGGATGAAACCGAAACAGACAATGTGAAGAACTCCGACATTCCTTTCACATGTGTGGGGCTTCTGTGTTAACAAGAGAACGACTTTGATCCTCCAATCAGATAACCAGGAAGCGATCTGGAATCCTTTAAATATTCATTACCATGCTCTGGGCAGAGCACAGGGGCAGACATACTTCACTCTGATGAAAAGACCAGGCGGGGCCCCAGGCAGTGTCAAGTTCCTCAGCTTCTGCTTTGAACAGGGCCGGAAGTGGCTGAAGATTAACAAAGTAAGCAAACTTGTTTGCTGCACCAACTGGAGATCGGTTTGAGGGGAACTTCGGGGATTCTGAACCCTTGGACTGGGCTGCAACGTTTCCGTAACAGCTAATGACAGGCAGCAAGGCAAACAGACATGACTCATACGAAATGCTTCAGTTCGGTTCTCATAGGCCAAATTTGGTCACTGGGAGACCTTTACAGAATAGAAACATCCCTAACTAATCACATTCAAAGGGCAAAGCGTCCCTCGGAAAGGATAGCACCCCCCCCCCCACACACACACCACCTTTTTCAGGAGCCACCAAGAATCCCTGTCAGTCAGCCAGGCCAGGCTACCTCCTCCTGCTTGACCTATGCAGACTGAGTAGGGTAAGTTCCTATGATACACTAGAAAGTCTCCCGTTTCAGGGGTGGGGTCGCCTGCCGTGACTATGAAAGCCAGTGGGATGGAGAAGAAACAGGAGAGCTCTCCCAGATATAAAACAGTCCCAAGGGGCACATACAATCTCTATGTCTGCAGGCACCCGCCCCAGGGCACTCTGCTGGGGTGTGGGCCCTGCTGACTCTCTCTGCAGCATCCTCAAGACACAGCTGATCCCTAGAGCGTTTGTTTGTTTCCCATTTTGCACTTCTAGCCACTCTATCCACAAAAGCTCACTTCTTCCATGCCCCCTCCTTGATGCTTAGGGTCACCCAAGACCCCTTATTCTCTCCACTTCCAGTTTCGTCCCCTGTCCACACAACAGCTACAGTGAGTTTAAAGCACCCGTTTGCCTTGCTGTAAGGGCACACTACAAATGTAGGTGCTAAAGTCTGGACGCCAGCATCCCAGAGCTCCCGTCCCCCAGAACTTTCTTTCTCTCTTCACAGCCCTTTCTGAGCCTTCTCTCAACTCCCTCACCTGGCAGATTTTCCTTCACGAGTGCCGACTAAAATAAGGCAGCTCTGGCACCTTCGATTCTGTGATCATATTCTGCAGCAATGTATTTGTATTGCCCACTAGCTTTTGTTCCCTTATGTACAAATACAGGGCTCACCCCTATTCTGTCAGCTGATATTTGCAGCCCGCCCCAGAACCTGGCAGAGAGTGGGATCCACACAGAGAGACAGAGACAGAGACAGAGACAGGGATTTAATTGCCTCTGACTCATCTCATCTAAGCTCAGTGAATTTCACAGGGAGGCAGCTTTTAGATCCGCCCACTCCGCAGGTGGAGATTGCCAAAGACAAAGGATAAACCTGATTTCACAATGTCCAGAGCCTGTGGAATAACTGAGTAGGTCTTTCAGGAAAGACTGGGGCAAGCCCTCTCCTGCCAGGGCAGAGGCAGCCAGGCACTGAGTGAGTGAGTTTGGGAATCACTCACTTCCTGTTAGCTCCCACAGCCCTGAAGAGCCTCTAAGCTCAGGCTGAGCCCAGTGTGGTGGGGAATGTCTTCACCTGAGGGCCTTTCTCAGGGAAAGTCGGGGCATTCCAGCTTGATGTTGTTAGCAGCTGACGGAACCAGGTGTGTCCAAGACACTCTAAATTATTCTCTTAGTGACAAACTGCAAAACTAAACTCTAAACCAGAAATGTATTCATAAGGAATGCAAGTCATGAAGACAGAGGGTCCTTGGCCTGTGTTTGTTTTCTGCCCTGATACCTTCGAATTTACTCATAATGAAAGAGCCGGGACAAGAGGAAGAGACCAGAAGCCAGAAGTTACACCTGGGCTCATTGATTGAAGGCTGAGCCTCTAAAATGGGCAGTGTTTATTTCATTATTCCAGTAAGGGAGAGAAGTTGAGCCATCAGATGGCTGGCCTACTGGGCCAAGAGTGACAGGGCCAGGCTAGAGGCTCAGAGCCCCGCTCACTCGGTGCCAACTCTGTGCAGCTGCTCTGCTCTCAGGGGCAGAGGTTTCTGCTGAACCAAGAGGGCACTCCGGAAGGGACAGGACAGTCAAAGTGTCGGGAACCGAATCAACATCTTTTCTAAAACACTGGCTTAAAACACTGTGCTGCTTCTCTTTGTTAGAGAAGACATTTAGTATAAATAACATGGAATTGGCTTTTTTTTTTTAACTTTGGAAATAATGGAACACTGGTAATTTCAAACTGCATTTGTCTCTTCTGATTTCACGATGCTTTGTTTATTTTTAGCTATGAGAACATTAAATACAGGAAATGTTTATTGAAGAAACGAGCAAAGCAGAACTCTGTAATCAGAAATACAGACACGCTTGTGTAGTATACTTGCATACAATTTCAATACAACTGTGGAGTCAGGGAGGAATCAGGTTTTACCTTCAGTGTTAACTTTGTAGGACCTCAAGCAAAGCCCCCCTTCCCTGGTCTGTAAAATAGAAGGACAACATAAGCCTGCAAGGATTACCGTGCAAATACAATGACACACAGCCACATTCCCAACCCCTAACTGTGTAAATTAAATGACGCACAACTGTACAGTCACTACGGGACATAGTCATATTCCCAGTCCCTAACTGCTACCAAGTTACCACCTAAAAATAACCAACTTGCCATTTAATCCTTTACAGGAAAACATGGGCATTGAAACCATCTGGCTAGCATTGATTTCAGCTAAGTCCCAGCTATGGTGCCTAGCAGGCAATGGGACATTTTTAAAAGTATTTTAAAATCTGCAAACAAAAACGTATCATGAAGCGCTATGTCTGAACTGCTAGTTGCGTGAATATAGCATATGAATGTCAACAGTGTGAAGAAAATGAAAAGTCTAGCTCCCTTTCCTCGGTGGGAGAGGTGTCTATGCAGTGGAATTCTATTTTAGCACAGCCAAATGGTAAACTTCCTGTGTTCTGAATCCATTATCATCGCCTGCCCTATGAAGACGACAATGGTCAGCAAAACAGGGTTATTTTGGTGCCAAGTAGAGCTGCAAAATCTCTCTCATCAGCAAAACTGAAAAGAGACATGGAAAGGACTTTCGTGTTGGCAGTGAAGTGGGTCTCTTTTGATATTTAATAGTCATAAAACAAAACCTTGTTGATCTAAACCAAATCGGTATGCTCGGAAAAAGAAAAGATAACTCACAAGAGAAACTGTCATAGATTTCATTTTGTTGCTACTGATGAAAACGTTCTTCATTAAAGAAATGTGTAATGTGAATTTAATATATGGGGCGGAAGTCTGGATTCTCTGGCTTTCTCTTTAGGCAGAAAATGACCCAAACACCATTTGTTTGGCTTTCTCCTTATCCTAGCAAAAAATGAGGCTCTTACCACAACTTTAGCCCCTTCCTTTCCAGGGACTAAATTTGTGATTATTCAGAGAATAGAGGTTCAGTATCTTCTTCCGCTAGCTTTGAAAGATAGTTATTGATTATTTACTATGCACAAGACACGGTTTAGTGTCTGAAGGCCTAGTATCAGCAAGCAAAATAAAAAAGTCTTCATCAAATACATCCTGTAGGTTATTTCCTTGCCTTGATAACTGCAGTCTACATTTTGTTATAACTTAAAGGTGACTTACGCTGCCTGTGCTGAATCATTGAACGGCCATTACATACAGATGCACATACTTACACAGACGCAAGCACGCGCATGTACACATCTCTTCCACATGCAATTGTATTTTAATTCGAATCCAACTGAGCAAATATTTATTAAAGCCCAGCCCTGTGGCAAACAGATGCCTCCCATCTGAGGATCTCGGTGACTCAGTCCTGGTTCTCCTTCAAGGAGTCGGATTCCCTCAGGGAAGAGACTTGGGGAAAAAGCACCCACCAGGGCGGGCAGAGGCAGAGTGCCTGATGAAGCCTGGCACTTGGAACACACCTGCTGTCCTAGCTCCCAGGAAGCCGGATCAGGCTAGAGAGCTGCGGGCCAGCCAGGGATCCCAATGCGGTGGGTGCTAGCTCACTCAAGGGGAACGCACAGAGCCTCGCTCTTAGCAAACACGGAGGGTTGTTTCCAGGGAGTCGCAGAATTACTGCTACTCTCCGCTTGGCAGGCCCAATAAGAGTGTCACCCGGCAGCTTGTTAGAAAAGCAAAATGGCAGAGATCGCCATCCTCCCCAGAATCCTCCAGGCTCAGAATCTGCACTGTAAAGATTGAGCAGCACTGGGCCCCAACACAGGATGGGACCGTATCCTACTGGAAGATCTGCATCCAGACCCAGTATTCCAAGAAGCCAGACTACCACCAGCTGGGACAAGGGGCAAACAGAGTGAAAAGACAGCCAAGGATGAGAAAGGCTTTCTTTGGCCAAGCTGGGACATGCACAGCTTCCAGGCCTTGAATCCTTTCTCTAGCTAGCGTTGTGATTGCAGTACTTTGGTGTGTGGTGCTTACCGCCTTGCATTACAATGCTTTGTAGAGGTGTCTACCCTCGTTCATCCCCCTCTTCCAACTCTACTACCAAAATTTAGAGCAGGACTATTCATCTTTGCATCGCCTGAATCTTGGCCTTAAGAAACAACGGCACTGCCCGTGTTCCGCTGTGCAACTGTCAGAAGTGAGAGCGATGCCGTCCCCGGTTCTTCGCAGGCCAATATTGTCAGCTTGATGAGGCTGTGCATCAATTATTCGCGCGCTCAGCAGCTACAGCTTAATGCTAGATGTCTTCAAGTTTGAAGTCTTGTCCCAATCAGCATTCCAACCAAATTCTGATTCCACTTACAAAGACTCTTAGATGCCAGGCTGGGGAAGATGAACCTGATTCTACAGGGAAACTGTTACGCTCTGAACATGACATATCCTTTCACCCCATAACAGGCCCATCTATGACCTTGTCCCCAGCTGGTGGCACTATTTCAGAGGTCGTGGAAACTTAAGGAGGGAGCACTTAATTAGAGGAAATAGGTCACTGGGGACATGTCTTCAAATGTTAAATATGACCCCCAGCCCCTTCCTCTCTTGACTTCCTGTATGCATTAGGTCAAGAGTCTCATCTTTTGCCCTGTACCCCATCCCTGATGTCATGATGCTCAGCCATAACTCAGGCCCCAAGTCAGGACGATCTCTGAAACATTGTGCCAAATAAACCCTTCTTCCCTTCACCTTTATGTCAGGGATATTGTCACATAGATAAAAAAAAATTCTGAGGTATGCAGAAGTTACATGAGTTGTGTGGCATCAAAGTCATGGGCAAGGACCCTACCACAGGGCTATCTCCTCAGATCAAAGTCATGGGCAAGGACCCCACCACTGGGCTATCCCCTCAAGTCAAACTCATGGGCTAGGACCCTACCACTGGGCTACCCCCTCAGATCAAAGTCATGAGCAACAGCCCCACCACTGGGCTACCCTCTCAGATCAAAGTCATGGGAAAGGATCCCACCATTGAGTTACCCTATCAAGTCTTGCAGAGTGATGCCTTAGAAAGCAAAAGCTAGCTGTAGGCACATTGAAAAGCAAGAGCTACACACTGTGGGCTACAAGAGGAACAGGACATTAGTGGATAATGAGAGACCCAAGGATGGCCGTGGTAGCACTGGCTGGTGAAAATGACGGACTTGCCAGCGCTCTCCGAACTGTTGATGCTGCCTCCAAATCGGTCTCGAAAATCTAACTACCGTGTCCACCTCCCTTTCTACAGTCTCCAATCTACTCAGTCACATAGCTACCGGGAAGTCTCACACTGTATACTGTTGCTACCTCTGGTAGAAAGAAATCCAGACTGGCCTTTCAAAACCACAAATTCAGCCAGGCATAATGTCATACTCCTTTAGGCCCAGCACATGAGAGGCAGAGGCAGGCGGATCTTTATGAGTTCAAGGCCAGCCTGGTCTACATAGCTACGAAATGAGCGCCTGACCTACTAGAGCTACATAGAGAGAGCCTGCCTTTAAACACACGCACACACACATACACACACACACAAACACACATGCACACACGCACACACGTGCGCACACACATGCACACACACGTCAAACCGTTCCTTTCTCCAGCCTGGAATTTCCCAGGGCCACTGCTCACCTCGTTGCAGCAGGCACACTTTGTGGTTTCACCTGGCCAGCCATGCTATCACCACTGCCTGGGATCCTGCAGCGTTATCTTGATCTAATTGTCTCGGGTCTGCTATGCTTCTCCAGCTACAGAATTGTCTTATTTACCAGTGTCTGTCTTGATCTTGTGTCATAATCATGACCACACATCCCATTCACCCTGGTGCAGAGTACAGTGACTGGCTTGCTTACAGTTCCTGTCTATAGAGGCTACAAGATTTTAAAAATCCCCAAAAGTAATTATGAAATTAGATGACCCTAACACTTCAAGAATGGGGAATATACTTAAACATGGGTACTAAAATCCTACCTTAATTGTTAATTTCAGTTTTATTCGAAATGAAGTTTATTTACTTATCTTTTTATATTTGTTAGTTTATTTATTTGGGTTTTTATTGAGATTTTTTTTAAGGTATGAGTCTACTATATATTCCAGGCTGACCTTGAACTCACTGTGGAGCCTGGGCTGATTTGACTAGAGGGCAGACTGACTCAGCCTCCCGAGTGCTGGGATCACAGCTGTAAGCAACCACAAGCATCTTTGCTTCTTCTTTAGAACATGGTTCTTGTTGCCATTTGAGGCATTTTTAGGTGTAGCGCTAAGTAACACAACACACATTCGCAGTCACGTCAACCACCACTAACTCCCAAACTCTTCTCCTTCCACATTAGGACTCCGAGACACCAAACTCTCCATTTCCCCTCTGCTCACCCCAAACTGAGTTGTCCTCCCACCCCCTCGCCCGTGTAGACTTCACGCGGGCTTCTGTGAGCTGGCAGGGCTTGTCCTTTTGTGGTTGACTTATTTCCCTTGGCGTGATGTCTTCAGGACTCACCCAGGGCTGGCGTGCATCAGAATTCCAAGGCTGAATCACATCTCTTTTCCAAGTGTAACTCTTTTTTTACCCGTTCGTCCACTGATGTGTGCACCGCCCCTGCCTTTGGCTTAATGAGCATAAGGATAATAAGAGCATGTGTGTACTCGGTGATGGCTCAGCCACTCTCAGTCCTCGGGGTGCAGAACCAGGAGTAGGCTTGCTGAGTCATATGATCATTCTATAGCAAGGCTTCTAAATACCAGCCATGCTGTGTCCTGCAACAATGCCTAACTAGAGGGGGCAAGGATTCTACTTTCTATACCCTTGGTGACACTTAGTTCCTGGGTCACTCCTGTTACAGTTTGTTGGTGGCTCTCCTAATGGCCACAAAGTCCATACAACATGTATGACGGGGTTGTAATACAGAAACAAGGATGGCTGGAGTTTCATTTAATCCTTGTTCCTTAAGTCACAAAAAATGCTGGATGCCTCCATGTTAAGTAACAACTGTTACATAGAACAGGGTAGATCATTGGAGCCAGGCCTCTTTATTCCTAAAGTTTCTAAGAGTCTCCTGACACCAAATACAGAAATGGGGAATAAAAACTGTTAAGTACCAGAGTTTGGGATTCACTGGAGATAGTGATAAGATTTTGTGTGGGATTAAGATGGAGTCCTTGACTTGAATTTTTCTTTCTAATGAAGTCAGATATGCATCGGAAAAGTTGGTGGGCCTCAATGAGCCTCAATCTGTTTGTCTGCAAAGTGGAGATGATAATATTTGCCTGCCAGAAATGATGAAAAGATTAAATGAGATTATGAATCATCCTGTACAGTCCCGATACTGTATACCCAGGTACAAAAATAAAATTTAAAAAAAATCATGATACTTTCTTTACCGAGTTACTTACAGATTTGACTTGGCTTGAAGATTGAGTAAGCTGGTTTGGCTTTTGCTTATTTCTGGTAGTTTCTTTCCAGTTTAGGGAGCATTCTAACTAAAGGTCAGAGGAACAGCAGCAGCAGATGGATTTCCTGAACCGCCTGCCAAAAGGATCCTTGGATGTCTTCAGGGCGCAGACTCCACCCACCGCCCAGTGTGGAAGCTCAAGGGCAGACCCCAACATTGTGACCGCGCCTTCCTGAGCACTCCCCAGTGCAGACTGCAAGTCTGATGCAGAAGATGTGCTGTGGTCATCACGGGGCCGGCCGGAGCAGCTGCTCAAGGTGGAGTCTATTGTCAAGGCTCTCTGGGTAACAAAAAGAGGAAAGGCCTATCAAAGCGTTTCCTGCTCGCAGGAGCCATATGCTTCCATTAATTCTTTGCCCTGAGTCAGTCTGTCTCCTCCAGGCCAGCATCACAGCATGTCCACTGTCCCCGACAACAGAACAGGCAGTTAATGTTAAAACCTTCCAGAGGGAGGTTATTCGTGAACAAGTTCAGAGGTCCAGTGACATCACCTGCCCTTCTCCTAGAGAGGATGGCACGGAGACATAACGGTTGGGCAGAATTCTGCTGATCTTTGCTGACAGCTTTGGTGCTGTCACAGGCATAAGGATGGGCGTGAAGGCTTGGCTCTTCCTGTCCCACCAAGGGGGTCATAGAGAAACAGCAACGGATGCTGCGAGAGCACATTTGCAAAGTATGGAAGAAAGAGCTAGGGACAGAGGCAAGCAAGGTAGCATTTGGGAGAGCGTGGCAGAGTTTTAAGAGCTGCCTTCATTAACCAAGTGGGTTGATTCTCAGAGCTGAAGTGCAGTTACTCAGATGAGCTCACGGAGAAGGTGGGTGGTAAGCAGAGGACACAGCGACGAGGCAGACAAACAGAAAGGAGTTGAGAAACATGTTGACAGCAGAGCTATGGTTGAGCACTCAGTGCTAATCTGGGGCCCAAACTGGTAGAAATCAGGACACCATGGCCAAGGGCCTGTCAGTTGCCAGTCATCTGAGTGAGGTCGCCACATATCCAGCCACCAGCTGACCACAGAGGCACCGGAGAACCTAGCAGAATAGTGACATGGGCTCAGGTCAAAGAATGAACATGGCCCCACACAGAGCTATGTGCTAAGCACAGTAGTGTTCACTGTAGTGGTGGAATAATCTGTCTGGTGAGCTCTGCTGAGGCAAGTCCTTCAAAGCTTGCCAAGGTGGGGTGAATGTCCTCAGGGCTCTCCATCTCCTTTAGCCTTCCCTTGTGTTTTGTCCTGTTATTTAGGGGTTCAACTTCTCCCATTAATTAGTAAGTCAGGAGTCACTCTTTATATTGCAGATGGCGCATATCTCAGAATGACTGTCTTCCTGAGTCTCTTGGCTATGGTCCCCAGGATGGTGAGTTTCTGCTCTTTCTTACCTTACCTGCAGAGCTCTGAGTAGCAATTCAGCCGATCCACCCCAGCCTGGCCCCAGCAACCATTATGCCTCCTTAGTCCCATGTTTTCACAGACACCTCTGAGAGCCACAGCAAGCTTTTAAATTTTAAAATTGCAAATCAGTCCTTTTACATCTGTTTAAAATAACAAGAAACAGCTGTGAAGGAGTTGAAAGAGATGTAGGCTTGAAATTCATTCAGTTGCATGTAGACCCATTGATAGCTTTCAGGAATGAAACAGATTTACATGCTAGGCTTGGTTTTCAAATGTGGAAGAAAAAGACACTCACTCTTGGCTACTCACTGTGACTGAAAAAAATTCAAGACAAAAATTAGATACTCCAATTGTCATTTTGCCTATGTAACGTCCTGCACTGACTTAACTGATACAGTTTAACCAATTCATCGTATTAAAAGACTATTTGGGATAACACAATATGATCTTTGTAGCTGGTAATCAAAATCAACACCCAATAAAGTTTGGTTGATGGAACACAAGCAAGAATTCCTTCCCTGGTTCCCACACTTCTCAAGAACAGATGCAGCTGCCTAAACCATTCCGTTGATTCTGAAATTCTTTCCCTCTAAGGTAAGATGTATAAAGTTACTTTTGTGGTCAGCACAGCCTTTTCCTTGTAGAGGAACTACCCTCCCTCTGTCATGCTCGCCCAGACGAAACGCCCAGGCTGTGGCAATCACTGGCTGTGATAGGGCTCAAACTGGAAGAGGCCAGGACACAGTGTTCAGCTGTCTTAGATCTGTACCAAGACATACAGAGGCTTTATCAAAAACAACAGACCGGAGTGTCCGCGAAGCTGGTTCCCAAAGGATCAGAGAATGTGTTTGCTTCCCCTGAAAGAATTCAAGCTACCATGCTTACAGGAAGGAAGGCAAAGTGCTTAGCAGTGGCAAATGTGCCTTGGCAAAAATGCTGTCATCCATGCAGCTCTTTCAGCGTGAACCATGGCTGATGGGGCGCAGAGAACAGAGCCCTCTTTTGAGAGGCTGCAGTGATCAGGAGATGCCAAAGTACTTTCAGAGAGTAGTGTTGAGACCGCAAACAAATACCTGTGTTAAAGTGGTATCTGTCCGTGTTAAAAACTAAACAAACACTTGTGGAGCGCCTTATACCCTGTAAAGCTCTGTGCTGGAGGCGTTTGTAATGTTTAACCAAGAGCGGTGCTCACACACCCTTCCGGGCACTTAACCAGGGGCTTAACTGCCAAATGGGTTGTTATGTCAGACTTATGGCAATCAAGAGAGATAAGCACAAAGTGTTATGAATCGAACGGTGGTGACAATCCATCTGTTGAAAGATCTCCGAATATGACTGTGTTGCTAGACTCTGAAAGAGGAAATTCTACGATTGGACTGAGCGCTGATCTTGATGAGAAGGGCACTTAAGCCGAAGACATTAGACACACACAGGAGGATGGGCGTGTGAAAGGCTTGAGAGCCTGCTGTCAGCATGGGAAGGAGCCACAGGTGACAGCAGCCCTGACCTCATGCACAGCCTCCAGAGCTAAGAAGAAGTAAAACTCCCCGTGAAGCTAATCAGTCAATGGCTGTATTAGTTATGCTTGGTGTCACTATGGCCCAGTCCCTGACAGGGCCACTTAAGGAGGGTGGATTTACTTTGACTCATGGTTTTAGACTACACAGTCATCAAGGCAGGGAATGTGTGCTGAGGTTCACGGCTGAGGGCCAATATGGCTGTTACGGTCTGTATGATAACGCTGTGAACCCCAAGTTGGCATTTGTGTTAAATAAAATCAACCTTGAGTCAGGAGGTAGAGCCAACAACCAGTTGCAGAAAGTAATCACAGAGGCAGAGGGAGTCCAGGAAACTGAGAGATAGACTCAAAGAAATAGCAGAGAGGGACTTTGAGTATGGGAGTCTCTTTTGGTTTGGAGGCTGTTTTCAGAGATGTCAGGGAAGAGGAAAGGACAGCTAGTTGCTCCCCAGCTCTCTGACTCCTGAGCCTTACTGAGTGATAGAACGATAGGGATTTAGTTAAAAACTGCACTCAGTGGCAGCAGCAGGAACCTCATCTGGTGGGATGTAGAAGTCCTGCCTTGACCAGAAACACAAGCCAGTATCTGCGGTTGCGCAGTCACTGGCTGAAAACAGCAATGGTGCAGCTGCTGTGTCGGATATAAAACAACCTATGGCGATTGCCGTTTGCTCTGTGGTAGACTGGGAAGCAGAGATCAAATCTGAGCCAGGGTCTGCTGGAACTTCCAAGTGCCCATGGCTAGGACATGACTTCTACCAGATATGTTCTACCTCCTGAAAGCTCCACAGACTTTCAAAATATTGACACTCTTTGAGAATGCCTACTCAAGACATTAAGTCAGGAACCTTTCAGATTCAAACGGTAACAGTGGTGGTCCTAACACACTAAACTCTTCTACTGTCACTACTAACGTTTTTGATAATTGAGTGGGTTTAATAAAGCATACCTAATTCCCTCAAAATTCCATGCACCTGATAAAAGGCTGCAACAGGACTAGAACCCAAATCTTCAAATCATCCTACTTGGCCTGTCTTTCTGCTGTCCATTGTACGGTATGGACATGAAGTCTTTGGGTTGTCACTTGGACAGGGTCAAGGGGAGGGGAATCAGAAAGCAGAGTTGTTCTTTGGTGTACTGTCATGACTGGTTGTTTTGCAGCTGCTGATTTCAAGCGTCCTCTGTTCCTCCAGGCTGTCTGCTGTGCTCCCTGTAGGGTCTCTGTGGACGAGGACCACCAGGAGGAGAGTGCTCCCATAACTGGTGGTGCTCTAACCATAAATGACTGCTAGTGATGATCATTAATCATTCTTCTGAAAAGACTAAGTTGTCTGGACTAAGGAGGAATCTTCTAGAATAGCGGACAAGTAGGGAATATGTGAAGAGGGGCAAAGACATTCCCTTCTTTTGGAAAACACAGTGAGGCTGGGCGGTGGTGGCACAAGTCTTTAATTCCAGCATTTAGGAGGCAGAGACAGGCGGGGATCTGTGGGTTCAAGGCCAGCCTGATCTACGGAGTGACTTCCAGGACAGCCAGTGCTACACAGAAAATCCCTGTCTCAAAAACACAAACAAAGGGGGGTGGAGAGATGGCTCAGAGGTTAAGATCATTGCCTGTTCTTCCAGAGGTCCTGAGTTCAATTCCCGGCAACCACATGGTGACTCACAACCACCTGTAATGAGGTCTGGCACCCTCTTCTGGCCTTCAGGCATACAAGCAGAATACTAAGAATACTGTATACATAATAAATAAATAATTTTTTAAAAAAACACAAACAAAAATAAGAGAAAACAGAAGCACAGTGATTGCTAAGACAATGTGCTCTGTGGAGTTTTACTAATAATGTCAACAGCAGGGAATGGCACTATCAGGTTGATTCCTAGAACAGAAAGTCAAAGTAATGGTGTTGTTTGGATTAGATATGATGAGAATGAGACATTTCATGATAAGGGACAAATCACACCTTGGGTTAATGGTTTGCAAACTGTATTGAGGCTCACAATGCAGCTGGGGATGATTGGACGGATAGAAATGAGCCGTGTTTACGGTAAGCACAGCGTGTCACTTTAATCTAGGTCGGTGCTTCTCAGTCTGACTGGGCAGAAACACCACCCAAGGAGCAATTGCAGAGCAGAGGCAGCGGGGTCCAGCTCCCAAAACTCTGGATCATTAAATCCAAGTGGAAAGTGCTCCCCATGGGGTTCTGCTAAGAGTAGGCTTGCAAAGAAGTGCCCGGGCCTGGGATTTCCCTAGTGTCAGTAGGGAGGGCTCCCCCAGAACCATGGAGTTCTCCCAAACCTTTTAAGGAGTAAGAGCTAGGCATAAATAATCTCTAAGGACAGACAGACACACTTCGGGAGGATGAGAAAGGAAGTGACGAGAAACACACCTCCTGATCAACATATGTGTATGCCAAATGTCGGACTACTACGTCAGCAAAGTGAAGGGGTTGCCTACACTACTGCAATCATTACAGTCAAGGCGGTGTTTCCACCAACTTGTATGTTTTCCATGACGGACAGGATCACTAAGCTAAGAAAAGCTGCAGTGCTGTGGGATGGACCCTGGCTCTTTTTGTCTTATAGCATGAAGGAGCGGAAGATGCAGTGTAACCCAAGGAAGGTTCTGAAACTCTGATGTTTTCTAGCTTTGCAAATACCTAGTCGTGGGCTGTATGACCAGAGGGTTTGGAATTAGGAAAGCCCACAGATGGTTACAGCTCTGCCCACAGTGGAGATGGCCTCGGTGACTCTGCCCTTGAGAAGTCGAAGTGGGTGAAACATTAACAGTCTGAGCAGGAGCACCAACCACCCAGAACAGACAGGGTCTGTAAGCACAGGGGACCCGCACAAAGCCACTTCCCTGGCCTTATGCCTCTGGTGATTATTGCTAACAATCAAAACTTCTCACTGGGTTTTTGTTGTCCTTGAGAGAGAGAAATTCTTTCTTTTGGTGGGAGGCTAGGCAGGTCCAATTCATCATTGCCCTTGAAGAAGACGATGAAGACGAAAATAGGGCAGATGTCTTCTAGTCGCAGACAAAGACAAGAAAGGAATTTTGTCCAAAGAATTAGGAATCCTTCCTCCCTGGAAGTCCCACCTCAATATGGTTGTATTTGCACACTGACACTGTCCTCAAGAGAGGAAACAAGGCCTAGAGTGTGGGGGTGGGGTGAGGAGGTCCCGTGCGCCCTAGCTGGTGTGTCTGCGGTGTTTGGTGTAGCGTGTAGAGGCCACGTTGCTACAGAAAAAACCTGGTTTCTCTAAGCTCCACAAAACCTTAGGGGACACGACGTTTACTGCTAAAATCCTGTAAGGTAATTTTGCTTGTAGTTTTCTAAACTGTGTCTACCAAACATGTGTGTTCACACTGAAGCAGGGTATTTTAATAGGATTGTGGGAGACATGCCAAGTGTCTAGCAACTGCAGAAGGTTTGCCCGTGTGGGAACAGCCAGGTAGCTATTTTCACTAGCAAAAGAGCTGGACTCAACACATCATCTAGACAGCCACGAATCTGAAGGTTTTAGCTGGGAAGTCTGTAAGATAGCCTTTCCCCATCTCACCTCGCAGCCTTTTCTCTCAGGGTCTTCCTGTCATCAATAGCTGCCACGTAGTGGCTTGCTGTCACTAAGTCACATGCCTTTTCCCTCTGCCACACAGGAATCTTTGCGAGCTGGCCGTGAGTTCTGCTGCCTTCTAATACATTACTTTTCAAGGCCAGATGTGCGCCACCAGCTAGCAAGTGTTACTAGCATAGGTAAAGTCCCCAGATCGATCCAAACTTGTCCTAAAGGGCCTAGTCTCTTCTAATTGTCACTCTTTATTGCTTAGGCCCCCAGTCACAATGAATGGAGACTCAAGCATGACCCACTCTTTCCTGCCTCCTTGCCTTCATGGACAACGTGCTCACGGACCAGCAAAAGATTTTCCTTCTTGTCTGCTGCTCCTCCACGGAATCTTGAAGCATCAGCCAGGTTAGTACTATATGCTAATCTAACCTGCACACACACAGATACAGTCAGACAGACATTCTCACATAGCTATAGAATATACACATGAAACTACATTCTCACCAACTGCACACACATTCATTCACCCGGACACACACACATGATAAAAAACATACAGGAACATACAACCTCACACAGCCACATAGACACATGTATACACAGATGTACCTATATGCACCACACAGATTCACACATATATGTTCACACAAGCACAGATGATGCGTACATGAATACACATTCTCTTACAGTCATGTAGACACATGCACACACGTGCACTCACCAGATACATGTGCACTCACCAGAAACAAACATAGACATAGACCCATTTACACAAACATACCTGTATTTTCACTCTTCCAGATACACAGGTGATATACACACAAAAAGATAACTTCTAACACAATCTTTGAACAAAAACACAAAAATATTCACTCACCCATACAGCCAAATGTGTATACAAGTGAATACAGATACATACAGAGACACAAATTCTTACATGGACACATACATAGACACACATGTGCTCATGTAGATATATACATGTGCTTACATAGATGCATGCACATGAACAGATACATACAGACACACATAAACATAAAAACACAATCCTATAGCCACATGCACACAAAGCTGCACATGCGCATTCACATAAACTTAGACAGGATTAAACTATAGTATAGACACATGCACACATAGATACCTACCCATGCACACAGACAGGATCACATATAGTGTAGACATGTGCACACATAGACACCTACCCATGCACACAGACAGGATTAAGGATTACATATAGTGTAGACATGTGCACACATAAACATCCTACCCATGCACACAGACAGGATCACACAGCAGTATAGACACATGCACACATAGACATCCTACCCATGCACACAGACAGGATCACACAGC
>JAQHUG010000020.1:13871927-13888609 GCA_028555095.1 Dicrostonyx torquatus
AGACACATGCACACATAGACATCCTACCCATGCACACAGACAGGATCACACAGCAGTATAGACACATGCACACATAGACATCCTACCCATGCACAAACATATGCAGTCAAGGAGACAAACACCGACATACTGACTCATAGACCAAAACATACAGATACCACAGATACACAGCCACACATATATACAAATGCAGTCACACATACGTGTGCACTCAGATACAGACACATATTCGCACAGGTACATACATGCACACAAGTACACACTTCATACATCCACACAGCCAAACATATTTTGCCCCTTTCTATCTGTCTACCTGTCTCAGTGTGTTTCTCTCTCCTCCCTCCTCTCTCTCTCTCTCACACACACACAGACAAACACACATACACACACACACCAGACACAACTCTGCTCATTGAGTCACACAAACAGATACATCATTTATACAGCTATAAGACACACAGTCACCACACATATGATATGTATTCAGACACATCATCACACATATACACTCACAGACATACAGATGCACATAGATGCACACATAACATTCCACACATACACTCACAGACATGCAGTTATGTGCAGGTCCACACACAAATACAGACTACCAATACATGCACACACAAAAGACATTCTTAGACACACACAGAAGACATGTACTTACATATATATGCAAACACATACTCAGACACACACACCCATGCATTTACAGCCACAATGACAGTTTTTGTTGTTCCAATGACTCATTCCTGTTTGTTTCAAAGCCCTTGTCAACCGACTAAGAGGAAGCAGTGTCTTTTCTGGCCTTGGCTCACACCTCTAGGTGTGGCCTATAAGAGCAGATAAGCTAAAAATTCAGCCTCCGCTGTTCAACTCCTCATACATGAAGGGTCATCTAAAACCAGCTCATACTGGGAACTTGTGTGCAAGAATGAAGGTGTCTGATGTGTCTGCAAGGACATAGAAGCCCCAGACAACGGGTCTCTCTTTGAAGTTAGCAAATCCAACTTCTCAGGGAAATGCAGTTACATTCAGATCACCCCATGACAGTAGAATGTGTAGCTAGACCCATAACTTAGACCTTTCTCAGTAAATCCCACCTGCTACCGGGCTTCCTTTTACTGTGAGCAGGTAGGAAGCTGGGTCAATAAATCAGTGAGCCTGTGCTTTCTGACATGACTAAAGAGAAAACCAGACCCAAGTCCTTTGCAGCTTGGAGGAGACACGAGGAGTGGCCTTGGCTCCAAGCTGCAAACACAGTACTACCTTAGCTATAGGACACCACCAAAATGGTTAACTAAGACATGTTCCCCGTGGTGGACAGACAGATACAGCTGAAAACAAAGTGACTGGCAGAAGCCATGCTTTCTCATCTTTCCAGTTGACTAGTGAATCGCTAACTACAGAGGAGGAGGGAGCTTTGTCTGTCCTGGTGACATGGTCAAAGCTACTGTCCAGGCATGGAGTTATATGTCATCAGCAAGTTTCCTCATCTCTTGAAGCTTACAGCCTCATGTGTACAGGGAGACATAAATGCAGACATGCTTGCTCTTACCACTTACATCACAAAAATATTTAGAGAGTTATCTGGCCACTGGTACTATGCCTTGGCAAAAGTTAGTTATTACTATGATCCAAATGGGCTAATATTCTCATTGACCTACTCAGCCCTTTATGCTTTCTTTCTTTTATTATAGGATCTCACAATTGATTTGATTCTCCCCACATCAGAAATCAAACTCAGGACCAAACTAAGCCTCCTTCACATTTTTTTAAAGATTTAATTTGTTTTATGTATATATGTGTGTTGTGTCTACGTGGGGATTTGTACACATTAGTGTAGATGCCCTCTGAGCGTAGAAGTATCAGATCAGGAGTTACCGGTCGTCTTGAGTCACATGTGTGTACCTGGAACCAAACCCAGTCCTCTGCAAGAACAGCGTGTGCTCTGAACTACTGCACCACCTCTCTGGCCCCACAGTCTTCCTTTTCTGATAATGCCTACTTTCATCCAAAACTGTACAGTGTGCTTGGTGCACCTAAAACCCTTCCTGCGCAATCACACAGCTCTCACTCTGTGTTCTCCCCCAAAGAACCGGCTGGAGGACTTTCTGCTTTTCTCCCGCGTGCATTTGTGTTGAAATCAGAAAATAACAGCAATATGTGGCCAAAAAAAGTTAATACAACTTAATGTTCCTGTGTAAAGAAGCCAAGCCCTCACCACACTCTTCTGAAACAACGGCAGCGGAAGACAGAGTTCTGAGTGCCTGGGGAGGATTAAACCCATGCGCTAAGCTCAACAGCTGAGATGTACCTCCTTCACTGGGATGCATGGAGGAATGGGTGGGCTGATGGGTTTCAAAGACGTGATTTCACACAGTGACTCTTACTGGCCTCAAACTCATGATCCTCCTGAGTGGCAGGATTTCAAGCCCAGGCAGCCATGCCCAGCTCTGTCTTTGAACAAAGTGAAGCTTACAAGTCCTCCATGAGGGTTCCCATAAGGAACGGGAAGCTTACTCGGAGCACACACAGACAGCAGTTAGCTAGCTCAGTGTGCATCAGGCTGAGAGACAGGGGAATGGAGCAGAGAGCTTGTCCACAGCCTCCACTTTCGTAATAATATTCTGGCCAGCTGACTGTTCCCTGTGAAGCCCTGCCTCTGTGGGCCTTAAATTCTTTTAATGTCATGGTTGTCTTTGAAAATCTGATGATGATGATGATGATTATGAATAATATTCTGAGAAAAATGGTCAAGGGCATTGTACATGCATACACACACACACACACACACACACACACACACACACACACACACACTGCTAGAATAACTTTCCCTTCACCTTTTCCTTATTTCCTGGGAATGAAACCCAGGGTTTTGCATATGCTGGCCAAATGATCAAACACTGTCTACAACCCTAGATAAGGGTCCCATGGGTTGATTTGTAATGACCTTCAATAGCTTCATAACTAATAGCTGAATATAGAATTTTACCCCCTTACTTTCCTTTTATAATTTTTGTATTTAAAATTCTGGCTTTTAACCCTCTGAAGATTTCAGATAGGTCATGTGTTTTGAAATACTGTAGTCAAATTGTTGGTAGGTTTTCACTGAAACAATTTCTGGGGATTGTTTTTGCTTTTCTGTTAAGAAAGCACAGTGGGCATTTGTGTATGCCTTCTTAGAAATGCGTTATTATGGATAATGCACAAATAACGAAGGCAATCCTAAGGTTATACTAATCCACAGAGACTTTATCCTTATTCACTCTAAGTTCAAATCAAACTGATCAAGAAGAAATAAGTGGGTACCCATGGATATCAGCTATGGTGACAGAGGAGAGAGTCCGCAAACATGGAACTATATAATGAATATATAAAAGCAATGTTGGAAAGTTACTCTGTGGATAACTATATCCCTGCTACAACATTTAAAACTGGGGCAAAGAAATTCTCTAGACACTTGGTGCAATAATTTGTTTGGGGAAAGTTTGGCCGTCTGCACAAGGCTGCTCTGAAAGTCTCTATAGCTTTAGACTCAGCCCCCTATACAAGTTTAGAATGATCCAAATTTTCCAATCTAGATTTTTTTCCTTTGGGACCAATCATCACAGACCAAGAGAAGCTATGTTTATAATAATTTATTAGGGCTGCGTATCACTACAATGTATAATAAATTATAAAGGCCACACAGCATCTTCTGAAATCTCCCATGCTCACTTTTCTAATGATAGCTGCAGTATCTTTAGGACATTTAATTAGATTAGATGTTAGCATTAGTCAGAGAGTAAAAAACATTTTAAAAAAATTGTTCACAGTACTTCAGATTTATGGACAGCCCCATTATTTCAACTTTGTGCATATCTGTTTGAAATGTATACAAATCCTCTAGAAACATGTAGAGCGTGGTGTGGGTTTTCCTGGGCTGGGCAAAGCTCCTAGTCCCCTGACTTTAACACCAGGTGAAACACTTTCTTAGGCATTGTAACAAATGCAAGCAGTCAGTTACTGATCTCTAAAAATCTTGGCTAATAAACAGCATTGAGGTTTAGCCACATTTTAAACATCCAGATTTAAAAAACTCAGTAAACCATTCAGGTTTGATATTCCTCCTCCTTCCTCCCTCTCCCTATCTGCTTTGATACATTTCAGAAAAAAAGAAAAGAAAAAAGAAAAGAAACGGAAAAGAAAACAAAATAACAAACCAAACAACACCACCAAAAACCAAGTTTGGTTTTAGTTCAGTCTTAGGGCCTTGCCGGTGACCCTGGGTGCACTCTGCCAGTCCCGGTCTGTCTGTCACGTTCTGTTCCGTGCTTCCATCCTCTCCTACAAGACCAGAGTCAGTTCTTTCTGGCCGGGAGAGTTCTCAACGCCTGCTGAAGGCACTTTGCCCTCAGTGTGACAGCTCAGGGCAGCAAGGAGTTGGAGTCTTTGTAGCTGGTGTGTTCTGTCCCCTTCCATCCTCGGGGTCCTGATGGAAGAAGCGCTCAAGCGCACGCGCGGGACGCTGCTCTTGCCAGGGTTGGCAGGCTCGCTCACTGGGTCTGTCTTTAAAGGTCCATTGGCCGATAAGCTCCTGACCCATCCGGCTATGCTCAGTGCACCTTGATGGAATATTTCCGCAGTCTGAGAAACTGGAGAAGCTTGTCTTTTGTCCTTTTCTTCAGGGCCATGAGAGCTCGTGTTTTCTCCTCCAAGTCTTGATCGATGGCAAGAATGATCTTGGCTCGCTCCTCTGCCTTCTTGTCTCCAGAGTTCCTGAAGAGCCTCTGCAGGGACTGCTGGTCTATGTTTTCAAAGATGTTGCCCACAGCTTTCTTGCGAGAGGCCGTATCAAAGTGGTAGCCGTGGATGGACGGGCTTACTCGGAGAGACGAGGACATGCTGGTGGCTTGGTGGCTTTGCTTTGCTTTCATCGATGTGGGTCTTCCCCCAGCTCAGCTTGGGTGCTTCCAGGGAGTCTGTGTAAAATCATCCCTGGACTGCTATTTAAAGTGTGAACAAAGCTCCGGACTCAAATTACACTGGTGACGTCACGGTGAGCCCAGGGAGGAAAAACCACAGAAAGTTAACAGTTGAGTTGCCAAATATCTGGCTCCGGATGTAGGAACGCCTTTCAAGGCTGGAGAGCTGGCTACAGGCTTCCCTCTCGTCATCCCAGACAACAGCGGGTCCTACAAACTGACTCTTCCTTCCAGGAGCTGAGGCCAGAAGAGACAAAAAAGAACACAGAGGCTCTAAATCTCCACCAACAACTGAAGCTACGAGTCTTGCCAAGCTCAAGGGAGTTTCAATTAATTAGTACAGAAGTTTAAAACTGCTCGCCAAACCCTGGCAGCCTAGGGCTGCCTGCCTTTCGGCCCGGCCCTGTCAGGGGAAGGGCTACTGGTTGAGCTAGGCTGGGAAAGTCAGGGGAAATACTTTGGAGGACTTCTGGTTCTAGAGCTAAGGTTTTTTTCTGACAGAACACTGACACGGCTCAGTCTGGAACCATGCGTCTCAAACTGTGTACAAATCCAGGACACTGCAGTTTAAACAGTAAATAGCAACCGGTGATAACTGTGTAGGTACTTGTGTGGGGACTGGCAGCCACGGCTATCCAAAAGCAGGGAGCAAAAGTTAATGGGACACTAACGTCCATAAGAAAGGAGCTGACCTTTTGTTTTGAGGTTTACTTTAGAATCACTCAGCATGACTAGGGTGATGCCACCTTCATTAAGAGTTTCAATTCATTACTTTTGCTATCTACAGGACCCAGACAAGTATGGCTACGGTCACCTGGCCTGGAGACTTCCCTTTATGAAGCAGATCTCTACTGTACTTTCTGGTCCTCTAAGGAAGCAGAATGAGCCCTTCCTTATTTCATTTCTTACATAGTCAAGAAAGTCACGCACCTAGCTTCCCATCCCTCCTGGAAGGCTGAGGCAGGATGGTAAGCTTTAGGACAGAGCGAGTCACATAGCAATACCCTGCCTCAAAATAAAATTAATAACATAGAAATAAAATCATCATTTTACCTTAATAAAGTTTACATCCTACTAGGAGAAAGGAAAGGGGAATTCCTGAGTCTCATTGTCATATGGTTGAAAGTAACATCCACCATGGATAAAAATGCCCCAGAGTTGGATGAGCCTGGAAGGGAAAGAAGACTGGGGTTTGTGGAGCCTTGGGGAGAGGGGTGTGTCTCAGTTAGGGTCACTATTGCTGTAATGAAATACCATGATCAAAGCAAGTTGGGGAGGGAAGGGCTTATTTGGTTTACACCTCTATATCATGTTCGTTATCAAGGAAGTCAGGATAACAACTCAATTGGAGAAGGGACCTGGAGGCAGGAGCTGATGCAGGGCCATGGAGGGTGCTGCTTACTGATTTGTTTCCCATGGCTTACTCAGCCTGTTTTCTTATAGAACCCAGGACCATCAGCCCAGGGATGGCACCACCCACAATGGGCTGGGCCCTCCCCCCTCAATCACTAATTAAGGAAATTCCACGCAGCTAGATCTTATGGAGGCAATGTCTCCATTAAGGTTCCCTCCCTTCTGGCAACTCTAGCTTGTGTCAAGGTGACATAGACTATCCCGCACAGGAATCTTCTCATGTAACCTGTACAGACCTGAAGGAGACGGGGAGGGAGCTGGAGTGCCATCTGTGGCAGGAGGGTTCTAGTCTGGGGTAGTAGTAAGTACAGAGGCCTGGCACAGGACAAGTGTGTAGCTAGCTAGAGCCAGTGTGGTTGGGACACAGTGAACTGGGGCAGGGGGTTGGGAGGAGCCCAGGTCAGGAAGAGAAGGTGGTGTCAGGAAGACAGCAAACCAGACTATGATCCCAAAGAGTGCCATCCTGACTGAGCTCATCCCAAATGAGATGGGTGGCCTCTGGACACATTGAAGCAGAAGAGAGGGATGATTTTGCTTACAACTTGAAAGAGCTATCACTTTTTAGCTAGGAGGGAGGAGCAAGATCAGCTGGGAGACCTCCCAGTCACCTAGATAAGACAAGTTAAAATGCTTCTGACTCTGGGCCTAACATGAAGGAAAAGCCAAGAGGATTGGAGGATCAGAGGTGAGGTAGGAGGACAATGTGAGCGATGGGTTACTGCTTCTGCAGAAGCTTCTGGGGAGGACATTTCTTCTTAGATCATGAACCATTACTGTTATGGAAACAATGATTTATTGAGATGTTAGTATGTGCCAGGCATGGTGACAAGAAATGTCTACAACTCAATTGTTAGCCCTCTTCTATCATGCCTTATTTACTGATGGCTCCCAAATGATACCCAGCCTAGACCCATACTCCAAAGTCTAATTTGCCTTCATATGGCTGTATAAAAACATGGCACACATATCTGTTGTGTTAAAAAGATGAGACCCTGTCTAACTCCCAGCACCCACAGATGAGTGCACATCCCAACTCTCAGCATTAGTTTTGCAGTGAATGGCAACAAATACAGAATGCTGCTGGTCAGAGTGCAGAGGATAAGTAACTGTGGAGTGCTCATCCCTATTGGAGACATTTATAGCACATCTCCTACAACAGGGTTCAGGAAACACTGAAGAAGAGGGAGCAAAAAGAGTGAAAGAACCACAGGTTAGAGGGAGTGTCTGTGAAATGGTGTCCTAGGAGCCTGTCAGGCCATTGCACTCAGGAACTCACAGTGACTTATCGTCACCTGCACAAGACCGACACACGAACAAGCAAGCCATAATTCTAGTGCAGATGATGTCTGAGCCAGAGCTCCCTAGCTCAGCTGTCACCGCCATCACTGACTACTGCAGTGGTAGTCACCAGGAGAAATAGGTTGCTAGGAGAGAGGAGTGGGTTAGTTGGGAGACCTTCAACATGAGATGCTAAAATCCCATCCTGCCGTTCTCCTAGCACTGAGGGGTCAAGTGCACTTCAGAACATTAGTGGTACTGGCTGAGCTCTCCTTCTGTCAATCCCTGTTTCCTACCCCTTTGCAGGCATAGATCCCCAGGACTCTCTATTATAAAGCCTAGCCTGTGATCTCTTTCTGTAGATTTGCTTCCTCATGCGACAAGCCTGTGACACTATCCCCTCTCAATAGGGCTGAGACCAAACCTTTTACCTGCATTCTTGAGCCCACCAAGGCTCTCAATGCTCTACCCAGCACCCAGACAAGAGATCTTCAATATACCAGTTGATGTGACTTGTCTTAGAATTACTCTTGAAATTACTCCAGTAGCTTTCCTTAATTTTTAAAAGTTCCTTGATAATTTTGCACATAGATATAATATATTTTGGTCATTTTCACCCTGAATTCAATTCCCTCTTTCATCCATTTTCCACCCCTGACGAACCCTTTATTCTTCCCACTAAGTCCCTCTCTTACGTATGTGTCTTGTGTTTTTTGTTTTGATATTTTCTTGTGACTCACTGAGTTTATTTAGGGCTGCATGCATGAGTATGAGTAGGGTTTTTTGCTTGTTTATGAAAGCGCGGGCAATTTATCAGTGGCCACACCACCAAAAAAAATTATTTTCCCTCCCCCAGCAACCATTAACTGACAGTTGCTCCTCAAGGAAGGGTGGGGGCTCCATGATCCCCCTTCTCTATCCAGGCTGAAAGGTTAGCTTAAGTAGCCTCGTGCAGGTGGCCACTGCTCCTATGAGTTCATGAATACAATCCCCTTGCAATGTGCAAAAGACAGCATTTCACGGCCTTCATCCCCACCTCTGGCTCTTGTAGTTTTTCTTCCTCATCATCTGTGATGTTCCCTGAGTCTAGCAGAGATTGAAACACATGCCCCCCCTTAGGGATGTGCATGCAACGGTCACTTATTCTCAGTGCTTTGTCCTGTCATAAGTCTCTGCATGAACCATCACCCACCTCAAATGGAAGTTTTTCTGATTGGACCTTATTCTCTAGCACTAGTAGCACTAACCTATGAGCATAAAAGTAAATATTTAGAAGGCATAGTTATGGATTTGACACCATGTCCATTTAGTAAAACAGTAATAGGTTCCTACCGAGAGCCTATGACATCCACAGTTATTGGCTTCTAACCAGGTTTACATAGCAGGCATGAATTCCCTCCTAGGGATAGTGCCTTAAATCCAATAAGAAGATGGTTGCTTACCCCATAACAGTCATGCTAATGCATGTTATAACTGGATTTTTCTGAATGTGGGCTGCTATGGTTTCTGGCTGCTTCTGCAGCATTGCATCCACCAAAGAGACTCTGCAGACACGAGCTGAGAGTTTTGAGATGTTGCCATTCACCCTGTTGCAGGAGTCAGCCCACTGGGTGACAAGAGTCTTTTATAAGAGAGAGGCAGAAGGTCAGAAGCTGAGTCTCTCAAGATGGTAGAGGGAGCCACAAACCAAGGAGCAGCCATTTTCTAGTCCTCTGATTTCTTCTCAGGGCCCCCAGAAGGACTGTATCCCTGAAAACTAACTGGTTGAGACTGCAGGCTTCCTAACATGTGCAATAACTACTTTTGTTCTTTTAAGTCACAGAAATTTGTAGCGCTTTGTTATTGCAGCAGCAGAGATGAATACTCAAGCCCTTTAGCTGGGAAGACTTGACCCAGAATGCCTTGATTCTGAAGTCTGTGAACTTAAACCCTGTGTCAGAGGATTCTCAAATCCCCCACAAGCTCTGTCTTCATGAATTCTGGCCTCTTTCAACAATATATAGTATATAATACAACTACGTATGTGTGTATACATACAAATGTGAATGCATTGAGCAGCGCTCTTGAAGGGCCGTCTAAAAGCATTCACATGACTCTGAGACATGAAGGGAGTCTCAGAGTTGTTTAGGTGACAAGCCTGTCCTCAGGGAAACGATGCCAGTTTCTATCAGCCAGCAATGTGACACACGTCTGACCGGTGCACTTAGCCAAGGGAAACTCCACACCGCTGGGAAGCCCTTGGCACCTGCTTCCTCCCTTCCTTGTCTAACTATTTTCAGCTACTGACCTGGAAGACAGGATCGAAAAGCGGCTCGAGGGGACTCCCAGCTTGCACCTGGATGCCTGACTGTTTTTAATCCCTGACATAAAGACGAGACCCACTGAAGGTATTTTAAAGGAAACACCTACGTGACCAGTGTAGTTCCTCCTGGGCGTTAATTTTCCAGTCTTCGCTTATTGTGCGAAGAGATGAAATGTTTGCCCCAACCAATATGAATAGTTAGTTTTGTGCTCAATGGGGGGAATTTAGAAAACACAGAGAAAGAACCATCTACTAAGTAGGTATACCTAATGCAGGAAAGTATTAGACTCAGAGACACTACACAGATGATGAACTCCCCCCCCCTTATTTCCAGAGATTGTTTCAATCAACAAACTCTCCTGTGAGAACATTTTCTGACCTTTGGCCTGGGTTACTTACTTTTCCTGTAGGAAAACCCTGGAGTCTAGGAGACCTGGGTGTGACTCAGTAGTAGTGTGCTCGCCTGAAAGCAAACCACTGAACTCTCTGATCCATAAGCTTCGACTGCAAAGCCACGAGCATTCTGGCCTTAGCAATAAGGATGCCATGTTGCTAGGATACAGAAAATTTCTCACATCCTCTATCTCACCTGACTTTCGCAACACTAGCGTCCTCATCTACACATGAAAGCACGGAACATTCTGGAAGTTGAAGAACTTTCCCAACATCTTGGAGCCCATCAGATGGCAGAGCCAGCTGCAGGGCTGTCACTTCCTATCAGCAAGTTTGTGCGTGTTGCCTGCTGATCTCCCTTATGTTCCCATTCACGTATCTCCTACAGTTTGAATCTTCTATCTGACTCCCTTGCATTTATCCTTCCATGCCTTCATTCGGTGGTTTATAGATTCATTCACTGTTACTGCTGGTACCCACTATGTGCCAGGTAACACACCTGAGGAGCAAATTAGGGCAAATGGACATTGTCCCTCTGTTTGCAGACCCTGAAGAAACGTTGAGCAAACAGGAGAGCATCTAGCCGTACAAAGAGGAGGTCATACGTGCCAGAGGCTGAGAGGCACAAGAGAAAGCTCTGTTCAGACTGGCAGGGCCGTGCAGACATGAAACCATACACCTTTAGTCTCTGCACTGGGGAGGTAGAGGCAAGTGTTCTAGGTCACTGTAAGTTCTAGGTTAGCCTTGTTGACATGGAGAGTTCCGGACCATCCAGAGCCATGTAGGGAGACCCTGTCTGGAAACAAACAACAACAAAAACCGGATTGGCAGAGCCATGCATTGCATGGGAGCTGACTTGATGCAGATGTTAGAATCTAGCCAGAAGAGGCTCTCCAGAGGCAGAGAGGAAAGCAAAAGTCAAAGTGAGCTCCAAGTCAGTGAAGCACACACAGGACCAGATGCCCTGAAAGTAGAAAGCAAAGAAGAGACAAGAGAAAACTAAGCCTGGTGGGTCGTCAGGGCTCAGAGGCTGCAGGGAGATGGAGGTTGTAGTGAAGATTTATAGTCTTCTTGTGGGTGAAATAGAAAGGCTTTTAAACACAGCATGCAGGGTGAGTGGCTTAAGCTTTTAAATTTTATCTTTAAAAAAACTTACTTTGGCTACCGGGCAATTAAAAACAACTAAAGGGAACAATCATGTCTTCAGAGAGTGAACAGCTTATCCAAGTGTGTTTTGGAAACAAAGCCAAGCATGCTTGCTCATAATTGGGTGGCAGATAGAATCCGGGTCAAGGGTAAGGCCCAGGCCAATGCCTAGGTTGGTAGAAGCCTAAGACAGGGAGCCTGAAGGTTGGCAGGACATGAGAGGAAGCCAAGTTTGGTAGTGCACACAGTACACCAAAAAGTCTGCACACAGCCAGGAAGTAAGCCTGGGTACTGATGAGACACCCCCCCCCCGTGTGATTTCCATTCTTTCTGCAGGAGCAATTGTCAACAGGTCAGCCAGCCATACTGCAGCTGTCTCTACCCCGCCCACATGCAAATCCGGAACCTCTAACATCGCCTGATTCAGAGTTCCTTCTCATTGTTCTGAATTCTTTTATTTAAGAAAAATCTCTTAAATATTTGGCATTTGAGATTTAGTCCAAGAGGACTGGTCGGGGATCACAGTGGGGTTTGTCACCCAGTGTTGACTCTCCTCTGTACTTAAAATATGATGATTCTCTTTAGCAATTGCTTTGAGAGTTTACTATATTCTCCGTGTCCTCATATGAAACCCATTCCTGATTTCCTTTTTGTTTTTTTTTTTTTGAGTATAGTTAATCCTTTTTAAAGCTAGCTCAGACTTTTCCAGGAAACTTCGTTAAGTATATTCTGTAATTATTATACCCTTAATAGTATAGAAGTACAAAGAGTAGTAGTTTTATTTAGAAATGTTTATGCCAACATTTAGTTTACATCAGAGAAAGGAAATAATAAATTCCAAAGAAGCACAAATTAAAAACAAAACAAAAACAAGCAACCCCCCCAAACAAAAACCCCTAGGACCCAAATGTATTCCCAAATCCTTTCAGTGTAGTTGTGGGAAAAATCCCCAAATTTATTGGAAAGAATTACAGAACAAGCCTATTTCTCTTTCTTTCTTTAAACTTTTTTTTATAAAGCGCTTCTTTTTGAACGATGCTTTTGCATGTGAAATGAAACAGCTGTCTTTGGTTAAACCATCAGTCTATATTTGAAGCATTGCCTAAAATAGAAACCAAAGATAAGCTGTTCCTTTTTAACATCTTAATTAGCTGTCCAGATTCAAATACTGAGCCCTGGTGTTTACAGCTCCTTTCAAAAGAAAACAGTTGTGAACATAAACTCACATGTTTTTCTAAGGAAGTGAGCACAAGATGTTTGTAATATCTATAGCAGCGTGCGTGTTTCTATATTCTAGGACTAGAGCTAAAATAAGCCTGTGTAAGCGCTCTCCTCCCACCTGGAGCCCCCACCCACTCCACAGGCACATCTGGCTACGGGATGCTAGGATATTTCCATCGTTCTCAAAGTGGATCCAAGACAAATGAGGATTTCTGGTGTGCACCTCGGAGTTTCGTGAGTACCGCGGTCCTGCAGCTGGTGCCGCAGCCATGCGTAAAGCCTGTCTAATGTACTTTATTTTCCTAACTGGAGTACCACATCTGGCTTTACATCGGAGCAAACGGACTGTGTCTAACTTTCTAATACCTGTACACAGCCCACCTGACCTTGAAGCTTTGAAAGGCTTTGTGGGTAAAACTGGCCTGAGCAGAAGCAATGCTTCTCACTTTTTTTTTTTTTTTTTTTTTGGCTTTTCAAGACAGGATTTCTCTGTGGCTTTGGAGCCTGCGCTGGAACTAGCTGGAACTAGCTCTTGTAGACCAGGCTGGTTTCGAACTCACAGAGATCCGCCTGCCTCTGCCTCCCAAGTGCTGGGATTAAAGGCGTGCGCCACCACCGCCCAGCTCAATGCTTCTCACTTTAGGTATTTAGAGGATTTTGCAGCAGACAGTGGGCCTGTGTGATAGGTGCCTACAGATGAAAAGGAGGCCATACAAACCACATTTTAAAAACTGCATTTGTGCCGGGTGGTGGGAGTACATGCCTTTCATCCCGGCACTCAGGAGGCAGAGGCAGGCCGGCAGATCTCTGTGAGTTTGAAGACAGTCTAATCTACAAGAGCTAGTTCCAGGACAGACTCCAAAGCTAAAAGCTACAGAGAAACCCTGTCTTGAGAGGGAAAAAAGGGGTGGTAAGAGGGACTAAATAAATAAATAACACACGTTGCATTTGTATTTGATTACTCTTTAGCTTAATTCACAGACTTTTTAAAATATTTATTTATTATGTATACAATATTCTGTCTGTTTGTATGCCTGCTGGCCAGAAGAGGGCGCCAGATCTCATTACAGATGGTTGTAAGCCACCATGTGGTTGCCGGGAATTGAACTCAGGACCTTTGGAAGAGCAGGCAATGCTCTTAACCACTGAGCCATCTCTCCAGCCCCAGACTTTTTTTTTTAAACATATATGCATATGGGTTTGCAGTGACTTTTCTGAAAGCGCACTAAGACTACTTCTGTTTACCTGCGATCTAAAGATGCTGATGAGAGAACACTGAGAAACCCTCCACGATCTACCAGCGCCTACTTTGCTTTAGACGCAAAGTGACTCAAATAGGGACAGAGCTCAGGCACCTAGACAAACACCAAAGAAGAGTGGAAAGTGCTAGTTCTAGCCATCTGCCTCTGCCATCTTTTATTTCCAGTTTGGTTTTGAGATCAGATGTCAGGGTATGGCGCAGGTTGGTCTGGAACTCACAAAGCCCTTGATCCTCCTAGTGTGCCCATCCCTGTGCCAGGCTAGGGGTGGTAACCCTGCACCATCGCATCGAGCTTCTCCCATCTTATAGATATTGGAATGTCACCCTTAGAGTGCCTGAACCTCGTCTTGATAAACTCAGAGAGACTGAGAGAAAGAATCTGTGCCGAGAGTGTTCGGGTATGCTTAGGTTGACAACTTAGCATATTGGAAAGGTAGATTACTAGTTGGAACGCTTACTGCTTTTTGTTTTATTATTTTCACACCACAGCCTGTATCACCAAGTTATACACAGATCCAAAGTATAACATTTTCCCATGATGTATAAGAAAGCACATATATGTATAATAACATACAGATAGCTGATGAACACTATAGCTGAAACACAAATTTCAGAAAGAAACATTCTAGCCTTGTTTCGTGTTCTGTTTCCTATTCTTATTCTAGTCTCTCAGTTATTATCAAAGACTGGTTAGACAGTCAGGAGACTGACGCCATGTCTAATGGGCCACAGTTCGCAGTCTGAAAAGGCCCACTGGATCTTTGTAACGTCCTGAACAACATAAGCAGAGAAGACCCCTGGAATGATAGAAATAATCTAAATTAGCTCATCTAGCTAATCTGACCCATCTAAGGCCACCATTACAATGACCCATGATCACTTTAAAAGTTCCCTCCACTGCAGTGCAGACTCGCCGAAGTGCCCTCTGCTCTGCCATCCACTCATGTTCCCAAACTGACTTCTGTGCACATCTCCCGTATATTTGGCTGTCTTTTAAAGAAACAATCCCAGGGCTCCCTCTTTTCGCCCGTTGCAGGAGAAAGAGACAGAAGCTACCAGACCGTGACAGTAGAAGGAGACCGTGACAAGGGATGGGGACTGGGGGGCACAGCCTTGACTGTCAATTTACGGTTTATTGATTCGTGAGTTTGAGACGATTTAGACTCCAAGCAAGTTCCACAGAGGCTGGCGAGCCTAGGCATCTGTCTCTATAGACAAACTTGAGTCAAGACAGATTGAAGCCCAGATGGTCCAGGAAGAGAAAGGGAAGAGTCTATAGAGTGTTGATGAGTTCAGAGGCCCAGGGAGATTAGTGCACAGTGTGATGGGTGCTTCTGGGATGCAGAGGAAGTACCACGAACTCTCTGACCTTTGCTTTGTTTGGACAAATAAACATCACTTAACAAGACTGAGCCCTTTAGAGTGCATTGACCTTCAGTTCTTTTCCTGTTCTTTTCCTTTTTAAGCGGTCTTTCCATCCCTTCATATGGTGTTTGCCTTTTTCTTCCCAAGTTATAATACACTACACATGGTCTCCAATCTTATTAAATGTCATTTCTGGTTTATTACATTCTAAGTTTTACTTTAAATTATTTAGAAATTACTTACAGGAGACAGTTCTTTCGGCCCTTCAGTGGACGCACTGAGGTAAATGAGGCAGAGGCCTGTCGTGCTTTCTGTCCTGTAGATTTGTACTGTCGTCTCTGCAGCCACTCACCGATTAGATGCACAAATTAATTGTCCTGTTGAAAGTGTGACTGGCAAAGCTGGGGTTTTGCATCCCAGCTGGAATTCCTGGTAACTCCTGACAATGATTGCCTTTCCTTTGGTCCAGGCTTTCTCTGCATCTGGAAAGAGACTCAACACCCTCTATCTTCAGGCAGAGGAGGAGAACTTTGTAGGTTCTGAGGATAGCAGAACAGGCGTCTGCAGGGTAACCTCACTTCCCTCCCGCCAACTGACTACAGTTTGCAAGGACAGCCTCTGTTGTCATAGCTGCCGTG
Source organism: Dicrostonyx torquatus (assembly GCA_028555095.1). Lineage (NCBI taxonomy): Eukaryota > Metazoa > Chordata > Mammalia > Rodentia > Cricetidae > Dicrostonyx > Dicrostonyx torquatus. The sequence continues at coordinate 13,887,912 of JAQHUG010000020.1, forward strand.
ATTTCTCCTCCATGATCAGTCACTGATTCCCCGACTGGATTCCACACATGACCAAGAGCACCTAGCCCTAAATCACAAAGTGTGTAGTGAGAACCTGCTTCTGGTTTGGCTTACTGATGAACTCTGTGCATTATTCTGGCAAAGTAAGTTCACCTGAGCTAGACTGGTTCTTCACCACCAGCCTGCTGCTCATTTCCAGAGCTTTCTGTTTGTCTGACCTTAAAGTCCCTTTAGGACGCCGAGTTCCCGGACTTTCCTCCTAACTAGTCAGGCTCACTGTCCACACTGTGTACTGCAATTCTTGGCAGCCCAACCAAGGCTCAGCTCAATCCAAAGGGAAGGTGGGGGGAAGGGCAGGGTGCTGTGCAGCAGCTGTAAGGTTGGATCTCCCCCACCCTGCCTGAGTTCCCGGAGCAGCTACAGGAGAGACTTGAGCTGTACAAAGATGGGATTTTGACTGTTCCAGTAGCCCTGCATTCCTTCACCTCATACTGGCATCAAGTCACACACAGAAGACACAGGCTGGGTGCACATCAGTGGAAGAAGGCAGAAGGAAAGCAAGGAACACTGGGATTTCAAGAATCCCAGCCCCTGGAATTTGTTTAGTGGGAAAGTTTTATTATTATTATTATTATTATTATTATTATTATTATTATTATTATTATTATTACTGTTCCGAATATGTTGTTCTGTTTACA
>JAQHUG010000020.1:13889300-13909120 GCA_028555095.1 Dicrostonyx torquatus
CCTCCATGGCCTCTGCATCGGCTCCTGCTTCCAGGCTCCAGCCCTGTTTGAGTTCCTGCCCTCACTTCATTGATGATGAGCAGTGATGAGGAAGTATAAGCCAAATAAACCCTTTCCTCCCCAGGTTGCTTGGATCACAGTGTTTTTGTCACAGCAATAGAAACCCTAACTGAGACAGTCTCTATTTGTGGAGCTACATGCATAGTGTCTCCAGTAGGGGAGACTTCAGAAATAACATTTTCAGCCCATCTTCTCCAGACACCATGACTTCAGACCTTCAGCTCCCAGGGCTGACAGTGAAGATATCTGTGTTGGTTGATGCTAATCATTTTGTGGTGATTTCTAAGAAAGTCCCAGGAAACTAATTCAGGGTTTAATCATGAATTCTACCCAACTGGTCATCCCATAATGCTGCTTAACCCATGGTATACGCCACCCTGTGAAACAGTTTCAGGTATCAATACATGGAGTAAGTACACTAATGGTGACATTCATACCTATATATTTACCACTAATGGTGACATTCATACCTATATATTTACCACTAATGGTGACATTCACACATATATATTTACCACTAATGGTGACATCATACCTATATATTTACCACTAATGGTGACATCATACCTATATATTTACCACTAATGGTGACATCATACCTATATATTTACACCTGTAATTCTTCCATATACATCCACAATGGGTAGACATTTGAAGGTGCACAGATTATTTGTGTCCCCCAACATCTAGATGGTTGCCTGAATATTGTGTGGTTATGTAAATGTTTGTTGAATGAACACACAAACTTGCTGGCTTCAGAAGTGGAACTAAATCCAGACCATCTCTGGATAAAATCCTTTATCATAATGTTCATGATGAGGCTTTGTATCATTTGTGGAGTGTGTGGTGTAGGTTACAGGGTGGTTTGTACTGGGAATGCTGGGATTTAAATGTCAATAACTAAATGGTCAAGAAAGAACAGAATCCACCTAAATAAAATACAATGTGTCCTGTGAAAACACTCCATATTTTACCCCAATTTTTTTCTTTCTTTTTTTTTTTGTTTTTTTTTCGAGACAGGGTTTCTCTGTAGCTTTGGAGACTGTCCTGGAACTAGCTCTTGTAGACCAGGCTGGACTCGAACTCATAGAAATCCACCTGCCTCTGCCTCCCGAGTGCTGGGATTAAAGGTGTGCACCACCACCGCCCGGCCACAATTTCTTAATTTGCTTTATGATTACTTCATAACATACTAAAGAAACCTAATTTTCCAAGAATGAAATGCCATTGTTTTTTTACAATTTGTTTTCTGTTTTTTAAATTAACATTAAATGATAAAGGCTTCTAGTGGCTTCTAAAACTCATAGAAATATTATTCCAAACATAAGTTGACCAGTTTTCCTGGCTTCAAATGAGAACTACTTACACGCTATTATATTTTCTTTCATTTGTCTTTGTGTGGATATTCATAAAATATAAGCACAGAAAAATGATACGTTTACCAAGAAAAGGTGAATGTGTATAACATAGTGTTATTGAATGCATCTGGACAGTATAAATATCCATGTATGTGCACAGTATGTGAATTTCTCATGAGTGTGGTTTTAAGTAGCTGTTGTGTTGTGGTTGTATAAACACACTGCATATTAACAGCTACTGCCTTGTTGAAAACCTGTGATTTTAAAAATGCATAAGTGACGCCAGAAATACACACACACACACACACACACACACACACACACACACGCGCGCGCGCGCACACACACACACACACACAAAGTCCCTGAGTCTTTTTCTGAAATCTCATTTCGATGGAACTACGGGGACAAAATGCCCTGCATCCCTTCCAGCAGTACCTTGTGCTCCCTCCACACGTGAGCACAGCACAAGCGAACACGCCTCATTGTTTGCACTTCCTTTGCACATAGCGAGAAGGCCAGTTGTTTCCTGTGTCGGCAGTGCTTGTGTTCTCTTCTTTATCTATGTGCCTTCTCTGAAGGGACTAATGTCTTCCTTTCCTACTCAAAATATCTAACCTTTAATAAATATATTGATCCCTCACAAACACGTTGAAAATATTCTTCTTACTTTGTTTTATAATTTTAGTCTTGAGATTTTTTTTCTTATGTAGATTTTTAAGTCTACATGAGGTATGTGAATACTTTTTATGAAGTTTTCTCCAATGTGCATGTTGGAAAGACTCTCTTCACTATAAGATGTCTGAACTCATACTCTGTTGAAAGCCTGCTACACAGCAGGTAATGTCTGGGCGCGAACGGTGAGGTGAAATTCTTGCCCTCGCCGAGTTACAATCTAGTGTCTGTTAGATTCACAGCCACCAATCCAAACTGACAGACAAATAGTCGGACAGATGAACAGACTGTTCAAACTGGAGATGAAATTAGACGGTCGAAGGTTCATTTATGGGTGAGAGAGTCTTTGCTAACATAGGTTGTCCGGCAACCGTTTGAGAAGGGGAAAGAACCAAATGATCAGGTCCTAGGAGTGCTTGGGGGAAAAGCCCTCATCGCGGAGATGACAATAGCATGTGCCAAGTCTGTGCAGTGAGAACTTGCCAGAAGCTCCCTCTATACAGGCAGGTCGGAGAGATGGAAACCTGGGCCGTGATGCGGCTGGTGACATCAGGATGGACAGCAGCAGTCCCTGCACCTTCATAGGCTGGGCAGGGGACTTTGAGGGCAAACTTAAGTCCTCCCAAAGGCATCTAAGTGGGGAGTGGTATGTCCACTGGGCCTGCTCAGAGGAAAGCGAGTCAGAGAACAAGTTGAAATGCCATTATTTTCACAGATTTGAGACAATATGGGACATTTGCCTAGGGTTTACTTTGTGGTTTTGTTTATTAATTACATTAATTTTATTAGTTAAATTAACAGCTATCTGAGAATCTACTCTTTGGTACAGTTAACTCTTTGCCCTGTCTGTCTCCCTTTGAATGTCTTATTCTGTTTACCTGCTAAATATTCCTGTTTTAACTATTGAACTTTTAAAATATTACATTTATAATAAGCTCCATTACTATTACTTATAAAAAATCAATACTTTTTTTTTATTACAGATGATTTTATACCTTTTCTTTACATCTTATGCACACACACATGCACACGTTTTGTGGCAGACCTGGCTCTGTGCGGTAGTTTTCCTGTCATTTCTAATATGTTTACCTGCAGGCATTATTAGCTTCAACCTTCTAAAGCTCGGCTCAGCAACACGTCTAGCTAACTCATTCACAAGACAGAAGATCGTGTTGGAAGTGTCACCTAGGCTTTGAAAGATGCTCTTCCTTTGACCTTCTATAAAATCTAGAAACAAATTCCAAACAGAAGCTTCCCAAGGGCATACTTGGGTATGAAGACAGCTGTTGCAAGGGCACCTATGAGTGGGGGTACTTCAGAAGGCCAACTTCTTCCCCGTATCACATGCCTGGCTGGGATGCACCTGTCTGTCTCCCGGCTGACGTTTCAGAGATCTTACCTTGGCTTCAGCATCAGCATGCACACTTAGATGCAGACCCAGAGTGTTTGTAAATGTCGCGGGTCAGAGGTTCCCAGTTCAACAGATGCTTCATGTTTATTATCACCTTTAAAACAATGGTTGCATCATTGCTTTAATCATAATAATAATTTTAATAATAACTTATAAATAAATAATTACTTAATGCTAAATAGTGAAGTAATAATCTAAATTTTGTAGGCCATCTCAAAAAATTTCTAGAAGAAGGATGAAGTGTTATGGTGGTAATTTGAAAGTTGCTTGTCTTCTCTCCTCTTCTTCCTCCTCTTCCTTCTTCTTTCCCTCTCTATCTCTCCTTTAATTTCCCCCTCATGGCTCTCTGACCCTTTGCTATTTCTCTTTGTCTCTTTATCACACCAGATGTGGGATTAAATTCAGGCACTGTTTTCAGGAGAGAGGAGCCTAGGAACTCTTCATTCTGCAGAGCTTCACATACTAAGAGGAGAGCAGCAGTGGACCCCAGAACAGGTTCTCAACCTGTGGGTCTTGACCCCTTTGGGGGAGCAAATATCAGATTGTCCTGCACATCAGATATTCACATGATGATTCATAACAGTAGCAAAATTACAGTTATGAAATAGGAATGAAATAATTTCGTGGTTGGGGCTCATGCAAAACACAAGGAATTGCAGCAAGGGTCACAGCGTTAGGAAGGTTGAGAACCACTGCTATAGAAGATGTTTCCACAGTGGACACCGTGAGAACACTGTGAGACACAAACTCTCATTTCACACCCAGCACTTATCTTTTCCTTATCCTATATGGATGCAAATTAATCTCACTATGCGACATGAGAAAGGAATACCATGATGAATTTTGGGTTCTCATTAAAACTGAATAGTCTGATACTTCCCATTAATCCAGTGTCGTCTCTTGAGTCCCTAATAGAGCAGCCCATGACAAGATAAATTGCTGATGACTTTGGGTAAGCATCTGAGTTTAAACAGGAACAAAGGTGGCTCGAGTGACCCTCTCGGCGATTACAAGGCAACGTGAAATGACTCACAATCAAACCGGAAGGAAACAGCAACCAGCTCTCACGAGACCACATGGAAGATGCTGCACAAGACATACAGACCTAAGACTCAGCTCAGGGCTGCCCCCTCAACAATGCTCAGACCTCGAAGGGGCACACCAGCATCTTGAGCAGGCACACGTGTACACACTAACACAGGCACAGCCCAGCTCATGTCATTTTGCCAAGAGTTCTGCTGGCCAGCATCTACTGCAGCTGGGCAAGAAACAGAGGGTAAGGACAGGGACAAGCAGATGTTCAACCCTCTCTCCTTCCTCCCCTCCTCCCTCCCTCCCTCCCTCCCTGTCTTCTCTTCTCTTCATTACTGTCCTATTAGATCCATTTCTTGAGAATTTCCAGTATTTCTCAGTCATTTATATGGTCCATAGTCAGAACTAGGTAATTATTTATTATATAAATTAATGGTGTTGAGTAATTTTAAATGAGCAACCCTTGCGTGACTCTGTATGTGTGTGTTTGTGTGTGTGCTTGTGAGGGGGGAATCCTAATGTTCTGATACTAGTAGTTGAGTCCTTGGCCACCACACTGCTCTTACACAGATAGAAGGAAGTGACTCATCCCTCTGGGGAACACCACATTGCTGGCTGGAACACTGACTTATCACTAGATCAAACAGTTATTTAGTTCTAATTCTTCTCACCAGTCAGAGAGCATTATGGGATCAGCCCCTCTGCATTTTCCTCTATTCTTTTTCTGTAGCAGACAACAACCCCTTGAGCTTGGCCACAACCTGTGTAGAGAAAGGCATAGTCGGACGCTTCTCTCCCACCTGCCAGTTCCTGGAGAACCACTCTGGGCTTAATATTAATTGCAAACTGGTTGGCCTATTAGCTCCAGCTTATTATTAACTAGCTCTTACAACTTAAATTATCCCGTTTCTATTACTTTCTATTTTAGCATGAGGTTCAAGGCTTGTTACTGCACATCTTGCTTCTCTGGCAGCTGGTGGCATCTCGATGACTCTGTCCTTTTTCTCTCCATATCTCTGTTTAGATTTCCTGCCTGGCTCTATTCTGCCTGGCTATTGGCCAAATCAGCTTCTGTATTAACCAATGGTAGTAAAGCATATTCACAGCCTACAGAGGGATATCCCACATCAGAAAAGGTCTGTGGATATCCCACAGACCACCTAGAGCAGATCAAAGGTAGAAGTTCTCATTTTGTGTGGTCCTTTACTCTATAAAGTCCCAGGAGGCCCTAGGACTGAACTTATGAATGGGTGATTTGGGGAGGTACAGGGTTTGGTCTTGCGGAGACTCTGCTCACATTTTTATCAACCGGTGAGTGAGTAAACGCCTGATCTAGGGCGAGCTTCTTAAGAAACCTTATCCAGTGAACATAGTTAAAGAGTCACGTTGTCCTCACAGTCAGCAGAACTGTGCAGTTCCTGCTGGTATGAAGCCCAGCCACCTGCCTGGTTTCTGCAGGAGGACACAGAGGCCTCTTGTGTTTCAGGGCACAGCGCCATGCTCAGCACTGCTTTGGGTCTTTTGTGGTTTCTGCAGTCCTGGCTTTGAACCTTGAGCCTCTGGCATTCTAGACAAACCCTCTATCACTGAGTTACGATAAGGGGACAGCACAGCTGACAGTTTCACATGTGGGTCCGGTGCACAAAAGCACAATGTCACTTGGGTAGGGCCTTGGTAAGGATCAGAACAGGCGTCGGGTGACATAAGTTCTTCACCACTTGCATGTGTCTGTGAATGTGTTGTCGGTAATGGTTTGGGGGTCACAACGCTTACGGAATAGGTCGATTCTTCACTAAGGAGCCTCTGGACATTAAGGATTTACACACATCAACAGGCGAATCAAAACTCCTTCAAAGGGTGTGCAAGTTAAGCCACCCTGGCACATATTGTTATAGGACAAACAAGAAACAAACATGTAAGACCAAAAGCTTTGGGAAATATGTACCCCATTTAATTTAGAGTGAACAAGAAGGCTTCCCACTTGATGACGCAGCAATGGAATTCTTTTTTGTTTTTTGGCTTTTTTTTTTTTTTGGATTTTTGAGACAGGTTTTCCCTGTGGCTTTGGAGCCTGTCCTGGAACTAGCTCTTGTAAACCAGGCTGGTCTCGAACTCACAAAGATCTGCCTGCCTTTGCCTTCCGAGTGCTGGGATTAAAGGCATGCACCACCACCACCCGGCTCAGCAATGGAATTCTTAAGAGAGAAAGAAAGAAAGAAAGAAAGAAAGAAAGAAAGAAAGAAAGAAAGAAAGAAAGAAAGAAAGAAAGAAAGAAAGAAAGAAAGTGTTTTCTTGTGCCATGTGATACCTGAAGGCCTAATGAAGAACAAGGACACAAATGGATACCTGATATGTTGAAAAAAAAGTGTTATCGTAGTGGTGTTTCAACTGTCTCTTAAACTGTGTGAACCATTAGACGCCATTCCTAAAGGAGACGTCATTAAACTGGGCAAAACTCCAGAAGGTCTAGATCTTCCCTTATAATACCCACAGAAATAGAATTGCCTGTAGATAAACAGATTAAGAGTCTTAGCAGATTTCCACGTGTAAATTTCTTCGAAATATCACATTATTGCTAGGCCCAGCAATTTGTAACAAAATATTACCAACTCCTTAACTAATGCTCACAAGGTAACATCCAGACAGCTGGTCATTTTATCACTATTTGATACTAAAAGGATTTTGTTGTTTTAAGGAATGTTTAAAACTGTTATGTAGATAAATTGTTCCAAAACTTAAAACCAGAAGCAAAGAACAGGCTGCTTAGCCCCTGGGCAGCTGGACATCAGAGTCTTGGTCCCAGCTATGAGCTAAGCAGCTTTTCGGGACCCACGTTGACCCAAAGGACTGGCCTTTGAGCAGGGAGACACCACAGTGGTCCTTCCCGTAGACACGACCCCAAATCCTCTATTCTCTCCAAAATAAGATTTGGGTAGCATCATGTTCCTCAGGCCTCACCAGCAAGAACACACCACCATGTGGCTGAGTTCTGGGTACAAAAGAAACTGAAATCATGGAGAGTTCGTATAAAAAAAAAATCTCTATAGAGACTAACATGCCGACATCCTATTTTCTTTCCCATTTCCTCACTGAGATGGCTGTCCAGCTGTTCTGGGTCACACTCTGAGAACTCTGAGCCCCTGTTGTCAGAGAGGAGGTTCAACACCAACCAGCTACCTGTCTCTGTGGAGAGAAAGAAACAATCCTGACTCATTTGAGACCTTGAGTTTGGGGTCACTGATATCAGCAGCTAAACACAGTCTCTAAATTGGCAATGGCATGGGTGTTGAGCTTGACCAGAGTCATGAACGGGTCCCTGGGTGACACACGCCCAAGACTTTAAACTTTTCCTAGGAATTGAACATGGTTAATGGTCGCAGGCCATTGGACTTTACCCGATTTGGGGTTTGGGTGGTCATTGTTCATTGCTGGTGTTGTGGAAGATGGCTTTAAGTCAGCAGAAGTGTGACTTAAGATACATACTTCTGTTATGCATCCTGGGCATAAAGCATGACACACTGGGCATTGCAGGACATGTATTTATTTTGGAGGTAGGAATTTTCAGACTTCTGAGTTCTGTGGCTGATTCTGGATAACTCCATCTGAAATCTCTTTTATAACAGGGCCTCTGTGATCCAGGTCAGTTCTTCCACAATGACTTGGCCTCTTCCCTCATCTTGTCCGGATTCTAAAGGACTGGCCTGGGTTAAAAACTCTTTTGTTTTTTTTTTTAACTTAGGTAGACAGCAAACCTCCCACAGTTATAGAAAACTCTCTCAGATTCCCTGTTTGGCAAATGAGGCTGAAGAAGCACAGAGAGTGAGGTGACAGGAATCCTACCTTTGAAGGCCCAGTATATACTTTGCTAAAAGGGAGCAAAGTCTGGAGAGCCTGTGAGGGATTGTGTGTCCCCATTGTGTGAGACAGATAGTGACTCACAGGGGTGACAAGCTGGAGGAAATCCTGCATTTCTCCATTCCTGCATCTACCTTAAAAGGCAAACATTTTATTGTTCTGTTGGAGTTGGAAGAGAGTCCTTCAAAGGCTCCTGCCATGTTGCAGGTAGCGTTTAATAAGTGATGTCATTGGTACTGTGGGTTTAAATGCTTGGCAGTGCTGTGGGTGCTTCCTGTGTCTGCTCGCCTGGGATAGGCCCTGGATCTTCACAGTGAAGGACTGCTGTGTTCACCTGCTGCTTTCAGCGGTGCTGTTTGCTGATTGACCCTGGGATTGAGCCAGCACCACATGCTTGTTAGGTGAGTGCTAGCTATACCACCGCACTGTACCCCCAGCATTGTCTCTGGTATTACTAAGTGATGTTAATCCCCTTTTCATCATATTCCATCCTAAATTTATATAAGGTTGATTATCTACTTCATCATATTAAGAAAATACTACAGAAGATTTCAAATGATTTACAATGCTGTGTAGGCATCAATTTTCTCATTAATTTACATAAAGTAAGTAAAAATATTTAAGACCTGATTTCTGCCTTACATGATGCCAAGAAGAATGGCCTATAAAGAACAGAATTTCTCAGGCACATAACCATACCTGGAGACCAGGAAGGATCTGGTGTGTGTGCTTGAATGAATGAGTCAAGGGAACGTTCACTGCAAGGGGCGGAAGTTTGTGTAGGTCCTGAAGCAGTGGTTCTCAACCTTCCTAAGGCTGAACCCTTTAATACAGTTCCTCAGGTAGTGCTGATTCCCAGCCGAAAAATCACTCTCATTGTTACTTCTCAACTGTAATTAAGCTACTGTTGTGAATCATACTGTAAATATCTGTGTTTTCTACTTGTCTTAGGAGACCCTGTGAAAGGGTTGTTTGACCCCCCAAATAGGTCACAACCCACATGTTGAGAACTACCATTCTAAATTATTATGGATGTCAAAAAAAATCAACTCTTGCAAGGAATGGAATGGGGTACCTTGGATCTCAGAATTAAGCTGAACACATGTTAACAGTACACAGTAAATTAAAAATCTGTCTGGATAGATGAGGACCTGCTTCGTGCTGAGGTGTGGTTGCTGGCTATGCTGTGCCTGCCCGGCTGGCAGCATAAGCCTGTGGCAGTAGACTGAGCTTTCGCTCTTATCCACTGTATAGACTTGATGTTTCTACTCCTCTGTCTGTAACAGCCTGTGTCTATGATTACAATTTTTTTTCCAAAAGAAACTGCTGCAAATTCAATTGGTGTCAGCTACTTTTCTATCATTTGACCCATTTTTGTGTTTTAATTTTTCTTAGCATATTATTGTCTAGAATTTTTTAAGGCTCAATGAACTCACTCTCAATTCTATTTTTTGTTTTTTATTTTGAAGACTTTAATTTTACTTGACATCTTGGTTATTTCCCAGGATGATCTCTTGGCTGAACTCTGCCTCTCATCTGTCATTCTGACACATCCTAATATCAGAGGATCTTTCAGTATCCACCTGTTGAGCCTTTCAATATTACCCGGGAGTAACTGTTTCAATCCCAGCATGCAACATGAAAGTGGGTTGAGATAATCTTCATTTTATTGCCACATGAAATACCTTTATTCAAGGGCTTTATCTGAAAATATGATTATTGGAGTAATAATAAGTCAAATCTCTGGATATAGCAACTTTCCGTCTAGAAAAGGAGTGGCTATTTCAGTCTTGCAGAATGTTTCAGCTGAAGAGACATTTGAATTTTCACCTTCCTGTACTACCGTGTCCATATTATTTATGCATTGCAGACTCTGGCTCTCACATCAAAATGAGTCTGAAGATGAAGGTTTCCATGTCATTAAGTGTTTGCCACTGCTGTGACCGGAATCAGAAATGCTAAGATGGAATCTTCTAATGCTGAGGAAAGGAATTGGAAACCAACTCTCTAATGCTAGAGATCAGCACAGCACTTTCCATCTCAACCCTTCCAACTTACCTATATTTTTCTTTCCATCAGAGGATTTATTTCTTGGGTGTGTCTCTGTGTATTTTAATTTGCCACAAAACTCCAGGGACCAGAGTTTTTGCTGGGGTTGACATGATCATTATTGATGGAATCACTGGCCACACATCTGAATTCAGTATCCATCTCTCTTTGCTCCCCCAGAGTTGGAAAATGTAGCTGATCTTAAAGGTGGGATCTGAGGAATTCACTACAAATAACTAAGATTGTCCCGTCACCTGGGGAACCCCAAAGGTTCAGTCACCCTCTCAGAAGCCAGAGACCAAGACCAGTCAAAGAATCTAATTATGTAACTAGGTTCCAAGTTCAATTATTTTAGCTATACATACACACATATATACATATATAGCTATATACATGTAGACATATACATATGTACACACATATATTTACTAATATGTTGCAGTGTGTCCTAGTAACTTTGCTAGGCAAAGCAAGTTTTTGCAATGAATTTCTATATTGTGTTACTTAGAAGCAAGCGAAGAATGTTCATCTACATGCATGCGGTCAGTTGGAGATTAAAAAAAAAAACTCTGACTCTATGAGAAATTAGATGCTTTAGGGAAGCCAGGGCCATCTCCAGATGCTTCACACACTTCCGTTTTCATATCGATAAACAGAAAAGCAAAAGGGACACACATAGTGTAATTCTGTGAACCACATCAAAAGCATATGCTTGAATTGTGTGCTAATTAAGTAGAGGAAGGTTAAAGAATAACTCCTGTAAATTAATTGAAGAAATCTTAGTTTTAGAAGAAAAAAATACAGACAGAAGGCAACCTGGGATTAGAATGACAAGATGCATATGTTTGGCATCTGCTGTTTACAACTATTGTCATTGCCTAGTGGCAGCAAGGGGAGGGGACTCTGTCTAAGGCTCTGGAGGTTGCTGTATTGATGTAGGTTTGATTTATTTTATATTCCTCTCAGAGAAGCAATAACAGACTTATAAAGATTACATTAGCATTTTTATGCCTTTGCAACAGTGGGTTAGGTGATGGCTTTGCATCTTATTAAACAAAAATAAAGATATTTAAAATGTGTCCTACACTTCTAAGAAGTAAGGGGCCCTGTGGTTTACTGGGCTACGCAGCTGGATCTTGAGTCAGCAAGAGATCAATGTGACAAACTAGACTTACTTCGCCATGGACGGGGTCGGGAGAAGAGAATTAATTTAATAAGCATTTGAGAAGGGACCACAAGACATTATCTCTTTTGTCCTTCCTTCAGATGGTTAATTTATAGAATTCTACACTGAAAACAGTGAAGGCCTGAACAAGGTCACTGAAGTGAGCTCAGATAGCTCTCAAGGAGAATGACATAGAAACGATTAAAACTCAGTTAGCTTTCTGCTGCTGTAGACAAATACCTGAACTAATCAACCTGCAAAGCGGAAAGGCTTCATTCGGGCTGATGTTTTGAAGGCTCTGTGAATCCTGTCGCTTCTGTTTCTGCAGCTCCGTTGCCATAACACATTTCAGCTTACAGTCAGGAATGAAACTGGAAGAGGAAGACCCACTGGTGCCCCAATGCATTTTAAGGGTACAGTTCTCAAAAACCAGAAGCCACCAGAGCCCAGTTCTTAATAGTTCTGCTGCTTCCTAATACCAGGAAGCTAGGACCCAGGCTTTTAAATACAAAGGTATGTGAGTTTTTTACAAGCCCAACTATGGAAAACTGCAAAGACAGTATTTGAAATCTTTCCCAGCATTACACAAGGTTTACACGAATAAACCTTGAAGTGATAGAGTGTCAGGAAACTATATACCGGGAACCAACTTCACCCAAGAACTGGCTGTGTTAGACGTTCCAAGTCACCTATTTTATGTCACTTTAAGTAGATGCTTTGTTTGTCAGATTGCTGGTGTATGATCCGCATGATTTATCTGAAGGATTATATTAGCACTGTAAGAGAATCTGGCCTTCTGTGGTGCTGGAAATACTTTGTTAATATAATGTGTCAGAATCATAAGCCATCAAGGAGTCTGTTTGGTTCCTAGGCAACACAAGAAACGTTATTTTCTTCTGTTGTTTCTTGCTGACAGCAACTCTAGAGGTCTGGACCTCAGGACAGAGACAACTGGAAACCGAAAGGCACCAAACCCATCCACAAATTTTCCATGAAGAGAGAGATGAGTCAGTTCCAGCTGGAGTCCTGGTTACTCCTTAAGATCTGGTTTCTGGATGTTTTCCCCCAGCATTGTTAGGTATTTCACCATGTACAGCTCATAAGGCCCAACTGTGACTCTCGTCTTTCTCTGTGAAGCGCAAGTTTCTATATGAGAGAAACACTGCTGTTCATGTATAAAGAGCTTTTAAATAAAAAGACCAATATCCAACTGTAATGGGCAATCTGCAAAAGTGATAGTGCACAACTAAATGATAACCATTGTGAGAAATATTTACCCTCTGTAGCAATAAAAATATAGGTGATAAACTATGCAGGAGTATTTGTGGATCCACCCAAGAAACTGGTGATGCCAGCAGCACCTCCATTTCATGAGCGTTCCATGGTTTCCAGTCCCAGCTGGAAGGGATGCAGCAATGAGCGTGAGGCTCCTTTAAGTCTATGTTTTTGAATCAGCAGTAGCACCATGGGGAATTTGTGTTGTGTAAGAGATGCTCAAAGTGCGGTCGGCAGTGAGTACTCGGAGCGGTGAGAATTTGGAAGCACATATTTTGATTATAGGGGCTTATTTAGCTATAGAACACTCCTTAGGATGGAATATTTATTGCATAGTTTATTATATATCAACACATTGCAGCCTCGAAGGATGACTGGTTTGTGGGAGAGTGGTCATGATGGATTAGGTGAAGAAAGTCTTCAGGAAACCAGAATAATTCCTAACTGATTATAAAAGACAGAATGTATAGAAAATCGAGGAGATGCAAACTAGAATGTTAATAGGAGCTGTGGAGATGGATTTGATGTTTGTTTTTTTTTTCTCCCGATTTGTTACTTTCTTTTTCTGGTGTTATGTAAATATTTAGAGTTCAATGGATTAACTTTCTCAGAAACCAAAACCAACCAAACAACAACAAAAAGGAAAACAGCCCCTTGAGACAGGATCAGGATGGTCACTGAGCCTGAGCTGGAGCTAGGTGACCCAGAAGCCCTCGGGATCCTCTTGTCTCTGCCCACCACAATGCTGGCATTACAGGTGCAAACATGGCCACACCAAGGTTCTATGTGAGTTCTGGAAATTCAAATCAGATCCTTCAGCTGGTGCAGCAAGGGTTTCCTCCCACTGAGCCATCTCTCCAGCCCTGTCATGTTCCTCTTCCTCCTCCTCTTCCTCCTTCCTCCCCATACAACTTACGAAAGTGTATGGAGAAGCAATCAGATAGGGTGCTCAGTTCTTTTGTTGGCCGGGCTCCATGATCAAACCATCTAGAGAATGAGGATACAGACTACATGCAGGAAGGATGGAGAAGGGGAGACTTCAGACGGCATAGCCACCTGTGCCAGTTTGTTCCCTGTCCCCAGATCAGGCAGAGCCCAGAAAATAAGGGGTGCTTTTTTACTTAGCCAGCATTTTGGAAGATGGCAGGCTATGACCTTTCAACTTTCACCTTATTCCTTCACTCTAAGCAAGTCTTTGTCTGTGTGTGTGTGTGTCTTTTTTTTTAAGGGGTAGTGTGTGGGTTCCTGAAAGGTAGACACCCGCCCCCATTCCCCAGTGTTTCTAAAATCATCCTGCCTTAGAGTATGGAGATGTGGTCATCTTAACTCATTCCCCTAGTTGATGAGAGTCAGGGTCCAGCAGGCTTAATGGAGACATAAACAATCAGATCCTGACCAGGGTAACCTCTGGCCTTTGTTGTGGTCAGCATCACAGGGGACATCCTGAAACTCTTCTGAAGGCACCAGGGATCTGGAGAGGTTCTCAGCTCTCCTCCACTTGAACCCCTGCAGCCAGGGGTGCCTCACTCCTCTTGGTCCACTACCCTCTTGGTTCAGTGCCCAGGACACCCATGTGTGACCACAGGAAAGGGGTCCTTCTAGTCATTCATCGGGAATCATTCGCCAGCAGGGTGGGATGGTGCTTGGGATAATGGGAGGGGAAGGAAGAGAAGTTGAGAGCAGATCTTCCCTAGATCACTCTGCACCAGGTCTCTAGGGTGGCGGTGTTCCCTGCTGAAGGTTACAGGGCATTAGCAAGCCCAGCAATGAGGGGAAGGATCTCAAGACCCTGGTGAGCTCAGTATGTGGGTCCCACAGCAAGCTCATATATGTGTGTTCTTCTGCTTGTCCCTTGTTTGTTGAGAGAGGACCTTAGTGTACAATAGGCTGGTGTGGAACTCATGGCCCAACCCCTCCTTGCCCTGGCTCCCTGAATATCAGGATCTGTTCGTTCTTGTGGCTGTCCATATAAATTTTATAAGCGCTCTGTATGCTCAGTATATTTTACAACGTGGCACCTCACTTTACAAAGTGTCCTTCTTTGTCATCTCAAATTAGTTCCTAAAACCAGGGTTTTAAAGAGCTAGTTGTTGTAACCAAGTCCCCAGATGAAATGAATAACATTCTTTACCCATTGTAAGAGGCATTAAATACTTCCTCACTTTCTTCCAGGTTTAGAAATTACTTAATCCATAGTAAAGCAATAGAGCCCACCTCCCCAACTGTGGGACAGCACCTCTGGTGTGTGGGCGCCCTGGTGACAATTATTTCTATTGACTTTTGTTTATGAGCTTGTTTTGTTTTAAAGGAAATTGGAGACAGCCTCATCTATAGCTCGAACCAGTTGAATCCAGCCCCATCACTTGGGTCTCAGCAGACTCTGGTGGCCTACTTGTGGACGTCACAGGACCCAAACTCTGTTTAAAGATCACATTAATGCCACTGTTTTCTGATCGTGAGTCCTATGCAAAGCTGTGAAATCTGATTAAAAATAAATGTGTAGACCACCAATTAGCTCACCTTTCCTGGCCTCGAATCACATTTTCCTCACTTCAGACCACCCTGGTTCTTTATCTCATAAATATCTCTAAGCCTTAGCCTCCAATGAGGCAGATTTGAGTCTGGGGCACTCCCTCTTCTTGTTGGCCACCCCATGAGTGAACTCTTCTTTTGAAACTCATTGCTTGGGGAATAGGTTACTGCATGACTCAGCAGTTAAGATCACTGGCTGCTCTTCCAGAGGACCTGGGTTCAATTCCCAGCACCCACAATGCAGCACACAATGGTCTGTAACTCCCAGTTTCAGAAGATATGACACCCCTTTACAAACATACATGCAAGAAAAAGCCAATGCACATAAAATAAAATAAGTTAATCATTTTTAAAAAATTAATTTAAAAAAGAATACTACATGGTGGACAGGGCAGACCAAGATTATCAGTCCCTGGAGAGTTTTAAACTAGTGCCAGACTATTTTAAAGCTTGGTTAATACAAAATTATAAAAACCTAATGCTAACTGAGGGAAGGACTTAAAATATATGCCATTTAAAAAAAATCAGCCGGGCAGTGGTGGCACATGGCTTTAATCCCAGCACTCGGGAGGCAGAGGCAGGCAGATCTTTGTGAGTTCAAGGCCAGCCTGGTCTACAAGAGCTAGTTCCAGGACAGGCTCCAAAAGCCACAGAGAAACCCTGTCTCGAAAAAACAAAACAAACAAACAAACAAACAAAAATCAGTCTGGCCTGGCCTTCAAAAGTAAAGGGGGAGAAATCTCAATTTGTTCCACTTATCCCAGCAATGTTGGAATCTTATACAACACCTAAGTGGGATGAATTTTGCATTATCTGGTTCCTTAACAGAAGGATCCCATGCTCACAAAGCCCCCTTGAGATCGACCTAGCAACAGAGAACAGCTTCAGGGACAGAAGAGGACAGTGTTTAGGCTGCCCATTCCCTCCTGAGAATGCAAGTAAGTAAGAAGTCCTCATTCAGCTCCCCTTCAACTGGGCTTTTCCTCCAAAACCCAACATGAACCACGGTCGGTTTCATTCTCAAGCCGATAAGAATTCAGATGTGGGGTAAGGAGATGCCCAGTTCCCGTGGAATTCCTGAGTGATTTATACACAGCGGCTCCAAGGCACAAGGAGGTAAGATGAAAGCCCTTCGCTCTCTGCTTAGAATTCTTCCCCACAGTCACAAGAAAAACCCTTCTCCCTGGCTACTGAGTTGAAAAATACTTAAATCCTTGGTTTAAAAACAAAACAACTCACCTGGCCTCTGGCCAGCTCAAACAGTGGACACCAGACAGCAGGGAAGAAGCTGATCAGTGAGCAGTACAGCATTGGGCAGGGTCATGAGTTTAAACACTGCAATGAGAATTGAAAGCAATAGGGCGGGACTGGGTTTGGAGAACATTGAGGAATAAACACAGCGTTCCCCACTTGTCAACAGTAAGTCATCATACGGGCTTGACAAGTAGATGATCTGATGCAGGTAGTGTGTCAGGGAAATTGGGCTTACCCATTGGACTGTGTGCAGAGAGGACAAGGTCAAGCATAATTGCAATGATGAAGACCTGTAATGGAGAGGAGTGGGCAGAGAGACACAGGTAGCCGCTGATTCCAAAGAAATCGGAAGACTGATGGAAAACATGGACCTAGGATGGACTAGAGGCATAAAATAGGAGAGCAAAGCTTTTAAACTTTAAGACTGAGAACAGGAGCCTGGACAGGCACACTGGAGAAGGCTGGGGTCTGCATGCAGACCTGAGTGTTGAAGGTCAACTTGATAGCCTGCTGTTTATGATGGCCAACACATATACCTAGTGTGAGCGTGGTGGTAGCCACCAAGTGACTCTGGCAAGTTCAACAAAGCAACTAGATAAAGAAGGAAGAGCAGAGAAGACAAGAACATCCCTCCGTGGCCTACCAGGAGAGCCAGACAAAGATGAGGAGAATGGATGGATGGTGGGATAAGAAGTAGATGTACACAGGGTCTTCCTGATGTCAAAGATGTAGATTTTTGAGAATCCAGATGTTGGTGAGATTGCTGGGCTTAATGAAAGAGCAAAGTAAGGGTGAAAGCTATTTTGAGTGTAGAGCAA
Organism: Dicrostonyx torquatus; assembly: GCA_028555095.1. NCBI lineage: Eukaryota > Metazoa > Chordata > Mammalia > Rodentia > Cricetidae > Dicrostonyx > Dicrostonyx torquatus. The sequence continues at coordinate 13,906,785 of JAQHUG010000020.1, forward strand.
GGATAGGAAGATAAAATAAAGGTGTTGGGTATCCATCACCATTAGAAATGGGCAGAGCCGGGGTGGGGGATCAAGGAGGCGTGGAATAGGATTACAGCTGGGGACACACTAGTGAGACCTTAAGGGTGTTTTGCTTATGAGGTTGATGGCATGCTTGTCATGATGACTGACATGTATACCTTTTAGAGAAAAACTGAAACATAAGTGTGCTGGATAGTTTTGTGTCAACTTGATGCTAGCTAAAGTCATCTGAGAGAAGGAAACCTCAATTAAGAAAATGCCTCCATATGTCTTGGTTGTAGGGAAGCCTGTAGAAATTTTCTTAGTTAGTGATTAATAGGGGAGGGCCCAGGCCATTGTGGGTGGTTTCATCCCTGGGCTAGTGGTCTCAAGATCTATAAGATAGCAGGCTGAACAAGACAGGGAACGTAAGCCAATAACCAGCACCCTCCATGGCCTCTGCATCAGCTCTTGTCTCCAGGTTTGTGGCCTCCTTAAGTTCCTGTCCTTAGTCCATTGATGATGAACAGTGATGTGGAAGTATAAGCTAAATAATCCTTCCCTCCCCAAGTTTTTTTTGGTCATGGTGTTTCATCACAGCAATAGTAACCATAACCAAGATAATAAGCTTAAGAGCCATGTTTCCAAATAGTGTTGCCATAGTGCTGACATCAGGAGAAGACCAAAGGTAATGTTCAATTTTATGTTTGTAGCTCGAAATGATGGGTTTCAACATCTCCCATTAATGGCAATGAGAGACAAGAAATATAAGCCTTTTTTATTATAGTTTAAATTTTTGTTTTTATTGTATGTGTTTATGTGGGGGATGTTTTGGGGGCAGTATTTTTGTGCTTTTTGTTTGTTTTATTTAATATTCTGGTTTGTTTGAGTTTTTGTTTGTTTATTTGCCTATTTGTTGAGAGAGAGAGAAATGGCTTAGTGTTGGGTGGGTGGGGAGATAGGGATGATCTGGGAGAAGCTGGGGGCCAGGAAACTATGAACAGAATGTATTGTTTGACACCTTTAATCACCTTTAATTCAGGAAGCAGAAGCAGAGGATCTCTGTGAGTTCAAGACCAGCTTGGACTACAAACCGAGTAAGTGAGTTCTAGGACAGCCAGAGCTATTACACAGAAAAACCCTGTCTCAAAAAACAAACAAACAAAAATTATATATATATATATACATATATAGAGATAGATAGATAAAATATAAATATATAGATATAGATTTATATACATATAATTTTTATATAATTATATATAAGCATGTGTGGTGTGTGTATGTGTGTGGGCACGTGTGTTTGTGTATGTACAAGCTGTCACTTCTATCCTAGATTTTATTGTAAGAGGAAGTGACACCCCTCCCCTAATGGTGACAGCAATGACTTCCAGTGTCCTTTCTTTCTGCTCTGCTCGGGCTGAGGGGACAAACTGGAACCAGATGTGTCCTGACCTTCTCACAGCCTACACACAGGCATGAGGCCCTGACACACAGCTTAAATGCAGCCCACATGTCACGAATGCAAGCTCTGCTTTCCATGACGCCCCCCCCCCCAGTCTGGGTGCAGCTGCTGGCCGCAGAGCCCCAGGCTGGCATTTGACAAAGGACAAGCTTCCTGTAAGGGGACAGTATGTCAGTGGGTGGCCACCCTTCTCCATCAAGATCTTCCCTTGAAGTCTAAACCTAATAGAAAAAAAAATCTGACCACGTAATTTTGAACCTTTCCAGTTTTCTCAGAATCAAATGGACGACGGTGGTTCTGCCGTGTAAACCCTCAGAACCTGAAAGGGTACAACATTAAGTACATCATGAGGGTATATTTACTGCTTATTAAACATTGCCCAAGCGGTAGGTGCCTGATGTTTCCTCCTGGTCTGACTTCACTGTAAGCATCCTCTGGAAACCTGTTCATCTTTGTCCATTGCTCTTTTTAAATTATCATCAAAGTATTTTTCTCCCCACCACACTGCCCTTCTCCTCCTCTCTCCAGTCTCTCTCAGTGTGTGTCTGCATTTCTGCTTCTCCACCTCTATGGCTTTTTTTTTTTTTTTTTTTTAGAAAAAAGAAGTAACTGAACTCAAGGTCTTACCATGCTTGACAGGCGCCCTACCATTGACAGTATGCATCTGTTTTTTGATTTCACTTTTGAGACAAGGTTTTACCTAACTGCCCACAATACTTTTGAACTTACTCTGTAACTCAGGATAGCCCAGAACTTGTGATCTCCAAGAATTGGGATAGCTCTCCTGAAGCTATTCTCTGCTTGATCAAAGGTCCTGAGGTCAACTTCCAGAAGCCACATGGTGGCTCACAACCATCTATCATGAGATCTG
>JAQHUG010000020.1:13910587-13935466 GCA_028555095.1 Dicrostonyx torquatus
GTCAGCAAGCATACTATACTAAATAATGTAGACAACAAAATCCTAGTGAAGCTGGCAGCTAGCGCAGTAATTATTAAAACAAACCCCATTCTGTGGCGTGATTACAGAAGGAGTCCCTGCATCGAGGGGGGAATCCCTAACTTTGATCATGTTAGTGCTGAAGCTGGTGAGTAATTTGAAGCAATTACCAGCCCTTTGGTCCTGGGGAAATTATGATCAGGTTGACCTCTTCTGTTTCATTTTGATGTTAGTTCCCAAGATTCCAGCATGGAGCTAATATTGCTTTGCTCTTTAACTTCACCGCAGAAGTTCCAAGTCATCCCCTCCATCCCAGAAAGGGGTGGGGTGGGGGGGATAAGCTTTGGTTGGGAACCAAAGTTTGATAGGTAAACAGGAAGGGATTTGGTGCTGTGGAGCCTTTCATGACTCCTTCTGAAATGAAATTCTTTTCTAGTTCCTATTTATAAGTTTCACATTCAAATATCATGGGTCTGAAATGGAACCAACATCCTCCACCCCATTCTTAACAGGCATCTAGAATAATGGTCCATAAGAATCTTCTAGGTTGAGGATTATGGGAGGCACTAAGAAGTAATAGAGAGAAACCTGTGCATCTTGGTGTTGTATTGATCCCTGGTCATAAATGAGGAAACACAGGATACAGCAAGGCACATGGGGCTATGTACTTGTCCATCCCAAGTGTGGGAGATGCAGCAATGTGAACACTACCTGATTCAGAAGCCTCAATAGAAGCTGGGCACACAGGAAACGCATAATGCTGTCTTCTACGCTTCGGTATCAATGGCTTCTAAAGACAGACATTTTCTCAAACACAGCTTTGACGTTTAAATAAATACGGGCCTCCAAATAAGGAGCAAGATACATCTTTTCTTGGTAGGTGATTCTTTTGGCATCTATTGGTCTCTGCATTTGAAGGGAAGGTTAAAGGAAAAGCAATGTGTATGTTAGTGTTTTGAAGAGGCAGGGACTGTCCATCTTTAGTGATGATAACAACGACCCCAGCAGTCTGTGAGATCTTTGAGGTGTGAAGAGGAGCATAGGAAAGGAGAACCTCCAAGGAAAGGCAAGAGGTTTTTGCTTTGACTGTAGCTCCTGGTTTTGTTTGTTTGTTTGTTTTGTTTTGTTTCTCCATGCCTGTCACATCCTTGACTACCACCCGATTCTTTTGTCAAAGCATGTTCAATGGTTTCTTATAGCCCACAGCCGGAGTTCTTAATTGGGGACTCCTACTTTGAGAATTCACTGACAAGAAAAACAGGCATATTTAAGTCTCTAGAATGAGACATCTCCCTGCATCTTGGATTAATAAATGAGAGGAGAGAGAGGAAACAGTGTATCAGTGTATCTTTCCCCCCACTGGATCCTTCTCATATATATATATATATATATGAGATATATAAATATATATATATATTTGATTTACATAAAGGCCTGGTAAAATAGAGAAGGAGCAAGGGAGAGAGAGGGAAGGAGAGAGAGAAAGAGAGAGAGAAAGAGAGAGGGAGGGAGGGGGAGATTATAATTGACTATCTTTGCAGTCTATGACACATAGATTATGTCAGAAATAGAGTTCTGTCCGATAGAAAGAGCCATTCATTCCCACTCTGGGTGACTTCTGAGTTTTTCTGGAGGCTCGGCACTTCCTGAATCAGGAGGAACAGTCTTTGACCTCTTCTCATCTACACCAGTCATTAATCTGGCCTTCGTTTTCAGCTTGGGGTGGTTGGGGGAGTTCTAATGGTTTCCAGGCAAGATAGTAAAAGCCACAACAGTCCGCAGCAGGCTCTTCACTGTCTTCTCCACTATTCGTTAGCACTACTGAGCTGTTCAGGTGCACAGGCCTTCTTTGCTTAGTGTGATGTCATTTTGAGGGTCATCGGAGGGTGAGTGTTAAAGGGGTGTGGATGGGTGGCCGCTAGTGCACACATTTGGAGACAGCGTGAGATGGGGGAGTCTTTATTCATGCCTCATCCGCTGCAGAATGGCAGTATGGGTGTTTATCACTGTGACCATTGACATCAACTCCTTGTACTTATTAACTCCCTTAACCACCAGAGCAACTCTAGGTCACAGGGGTCTCTATAGCCAAAAACTGGGGATCAGACAGGCCATGACACTCAAGAAAACTACCTCAATATGTTCCTATTCCAGTACTTAGACAGGAAAGGCTACAGCCAGAGGCTGTGCCCCAGACTGCTAGCCCACTGTGTCTCTCAGAGGAGATGTTCACTTTGGAATTAACATGAATTTAGGCATAATTATTAAAAAATGCAATGAACTGTGGGTGGTGGTTCATATCTGTGCTCTCAGCATGTGGGGAGTTGAGGCAGGAGGATTGCAAGCTTAAAGCCAACCTGGATACCTGGGTTTACATAATAAAACCCTGTCTCAAGAAGAAAAGAGAGAAAATTTAACACCCTCATCCCATACCATTACTGGTTTATGCTTGTTTTATTTTGATTTGGTTTTTTTCTCTCTGAGATGGGGTTTTGCTCTGTAGCCCAGGCTACTTTGATGTTCTCTGTCTTCCTTCTATCACCTCCCAACTGCTGGGACTCCTGGTGTGAGCCACCAAAGCAGGCTACTAGTTTAAATGATTTCTGGGACCCAGATCCAGTTGGGGCTAGTTTGTTTAGAAGAGGTACATTTGGAGAAGTCATGTGCAGCTGAAGTATTTGCTTAAATCACTATGGGAATACTTCGTGGTTGTCTAGGCCAATAGGATGAAAACTGAAGACAAAACCGGAGACCTCTGATGGGGTCATTCACCAGTGAGGCTATCGGCGTTCAAATAGAAAATGCACAACTCAGACAGCAGGCACACTGGTTTGGGGCCTACTCAAATCTACTCCTTTTACCCTAATGTCCACTCAAAAAGTCCTTTCTCCCAAACAGAAGTATTCTAAGGTACTAAAGGTTAGGTGCTGGGATGAGCCGAAGGAGGGGTGTAACAAAATTCAGTCTCTAACAAATGGCATCCCAGTGTATATCCTGAAAACAACTGGAAATGCGAGACCAGGCAAGCCAAGGGAGCGACTTGACAAATGGCGAGCCGTGAGGGGTGCAGTATCAGGCATAACAACTCGCTCCAAGGGAATAATAAAAAAAGAAACATGGATGGTATCTGACAATATTTTGAATAACTGTGTGCTTCCCCAAAGTAACAGATTAAAGCTAAGTCATTGCTAGAATTCCAAACAGGGCTATTGCCTTAAACATGACTTAACCTGTCCCAGAGAGGCAGACAGTCAGGTGTCTTTTTCTAATGCACAGTTCACACACCAGGGGAAGAGAAATGACTCGCAGCAACTGAATCTAAGAACCTAACAATCCAGCTCTAAGAGACGCCATCAATATCCAGAGGCAGCGTCCACTCACAGGCAGCAGGTAGAGCTGGTACAAGCAGGTCACAGTCCAACTGCCCAGGGCACAGCAGGCCACCACGTTCACATGCCCTGGTGGGGAAGAGCAGATTGGATGCTGGTAGCAGATTCTCCTTGAGAGCAATGGAGGCTAGCTGGTCACAGCCTCAGTCATCCATGGCCAGGGTTTGGGACTGTCAAAGGTCATTAAGGTCAGAGCCCAGCCAGAGACAGGAGGTCCCGGTGAGAGATGTGCTCACTAGAAGTGTCCCTTGTTGCTAGTGTTGGTGGCTTGTGTGTGTTGAGGTACACTGGGGACCAGGGTCTGCTGAGCTGCCTGGAGGCTGGGATTTTATGGCCCTCCAGAGGCTTGTCTAGTTCTCAAAGACATTTTCACCCCTGTTTCTGGTTGGCGGGGGCCTAGCGCTCCCAGGGCTTTACCAGTTACACTCAGGTGCTTGCTCATAGTACATTCTTACTTTATTTTGCATTCTAAGTGTTCACTGCTGCTCTGGAGGTGCTACCAACTGTGTTCCCCACTCTCCTGCTAGATGTGGTGTGTGATGAGTGACTGGCAGTGCCACTTTGAATCCCAGGCAGACTGGGGTGCCATCCGAGTTGGTGACACTCCTGCCTACAGGGAGATATCTGTTGGTGACTTTTATCCTCAGTTTTCTGGAACAAGTTGGACACTGCTTACTCCAGTGGGGTGAAGATGTCTGTTCACCACTGGATTCAAGGCATTTTAAAGCCAAGGGGAGTTGTCTGTTCTCTGTCGCACCTTCTTCCATGCCAATACCTGTTGACTGGGCCCACACATGCTGGTAATATTCTCAGAGACATTCACCCTAGAGTCTGTGCTCAGTTACGGCACTCACAGTATTGACGCTGTAAAAGTAAACTATGAGCTATATTAGTCTATTGTAGAGGAAGAGGAAAACAGTCCACAGCGGCGCTCTGCTGCAGGAAACGCCATAGCGCTCCACTGTTCAAGACAGTGCCGCGAGCTGGCATTGGCCTCTGAAGGTAAGAGTCGGAAGATACGGGAAACTGTTCAAGGCATGAATAAGCCTGTTAAGTCCCCCTTCACAAAGACTGTCAGGGAGGAAAACTTGTCAAGTTCTGGCTGGGTCTCTCCATAGCTCTCTAGGTCTCCAGCCCAGCCCCTCCACAGAGTCTGCATCTCAGAGCACAGTCAACACCAGGTTGGCTCCTGCTGAGTACATTCTGCTGTTGTCATTTATCGTTATCTCTTCGGTGTTATTTTTGCTTTGCATACATTACGACCTTGTGATTAACATGCTCAGACTGAGAACTCTATTAGGGCAGGGCCTCTTTCTTGGTCACTCTACATTTAGTGCCTAGAAGGAGCGAGCAACTGCGAACACACAGCATTGTCTTAGTCATTTCCACAGCGGTGTCTCGTTTGCCGTCTTAACGGCAGGTAGTGTGAGACAGGCTGGGGAATGGGACAAAGCTGAGCCCAAAGTGCTGCCTGGTGCTGGATGGAGTTTCCAATTGCTAATGTTCAGTACTTAGCTTTGCAAGCGCTTCCTGACAGCGTTGTGACTTTCTCGCCATCCCATTCTACCTCTCTGAGGGTCCCCTGAGATTTCTTTCCTTTCGCCTCACTCCGGGGGTCCAATTCTATACCTGTCCTTCATTATATAACTTTTCATATGGCTCTTGTTGCCTCTGATAACTGCAACAGCTCAAGTCTTCCCTCTGCCTCATTTACATCTCTTCAAGAACGCAATGGACAGGTGCTGTAGTTCGCTCCACCATGCAGCGAATGTGACCTGCTGCTCGGAGTGTGCGTGCATTCTCATGCTTGGGGAGGCATGCCAGGGAATCATTTCCAGTTTACTCCTAATTGCTGTGGGAAGTGTGCGTGTTACGGTGCCTGTGTGGATACAGTGTTGTAACTTAAATCTTTAGGGCACAGCTTGCACGTTTGCAGGGCCATTTTACTGCCTTTGAATGATCCCAGAGATCAGAGGTCTCTTCAACTCCTTGAATAGAGAGTTTGTGTTTAAATATAGCATTCTACAGTCAGCTGTTTGAACAACTTCCTGGTACAGTGAAACGGATGGAGAGGGAGACCTTTACCCTAAAATAAGCACCCAACAAGAGACTAGAGTAAGAAAACACATCATCCATCCGGGCACAGTTTAGTGTCGAGAAAGGCAAAACCAGAGTGACTAAGACACTGTGAAGTAGGCGACCTCCCTTAGGATGGGGACAAGCGTTGACTGGTAAAGTTTAACCTGCTTTTCCTCTAAGAGAAACAAGCTTCCTCTATGCTCGGATAGCCTTTACTAAATCAAGACATTTCTTAGATACAAACAAATGACTTACTTTACGCCATGAGCTATGGGTGTTCCACGGGTAAAGCAATGTTCTTACGTCACTCTACAGCCCAGGAAAAAAAGAAGGGCAAAGCCACCAGGCAGGGGCTATAGAAGGCACAGCTTCACAGCCCGGCACTGCTTGTCACTGTCCCTCTCCCACTGTTCTCCAGGTCATAGCAGTCCCCTTTGTCTTCAGCATGGCTGTTCTAAACACCCAGGCCCAACGGTGTTAGTGCAACCATGTGCTCCAATCACACGTGTTTGAAAAGTGAAGCTCTGACCTGTTTCTGAACCGAAGCAGAAGGAGAGGGGCTGGCAGGGTGACATGACAGCAGCGACGTGTGCTTGCATGCTGGCCCAAGGTCCTGGGTTTGATCCCGAGTTCTAACAGGATAAAATGACCTGAGAGTCCCCCCCTCCACCTGCATAGACATGGGAGGGCACATGTACACCTGCACTCCCTCCACACATACACAAATAAAATAAATTGTGATGATACATAACTGAAAACCTTTGAGATGTGAACACTACTTCAAATGAAAATCCCAAGGCTTAATTAAGTACCAGACTTAAAAACAAATCTAAGGACCTGCAAAGGATTGGCCCAAATAGGATTAAACCTCACGACTTGCAGCCCAACCCTTTGGGAATCTATTCAAGAACATTTTACAGCTGTTTCATGCTATCTTAAATTTGTTTCCAAATGTATTTACTGAACCTGAAAATATAGAAAGAAGAATACGGAAATAGTCAGGCCTTGCTTTAGGCAATGACAGAAAGTGCTTGAACCAATTGGACAGAAGAAAGAGAAGGAATTCAATCAGTTATATCTCAAAAATAATATTGGATGTTAAGGAAGAGGCAAGGACTTTCATATGATACAGCTAGCCTTAGGAAATTTCATATTATAAACAGAAAAGTAAACAAAAGGCACAGATGAGCCCAGGGCATTTAGAGAAGTCTTCTGTGGAGGAGGGTCCAGACTTTTACATCTATTGAAAACGGACATGGTATGAGTTTGGGTGCCTTCTAGAAACCTTTGCCTGCTCTGGCTGCCTTTGCTCACCTACAAGCTCCTCCTCTGTTGTCTGGTGTGTGTGGCCATGTGAGGCAGAGGTCTTCCTGACTCGTTCACTGCTGCTGTCACCTACACCAGGAGCTCTGCGGAGGGTGACAGAACAAAGGACAGAGGAGAAAGGAGATGGCCCATTGCGTCTTCCAGCCCCTCCATTTCTCAGGCAGCAACAGGCTGTTGGTTCCAGCCTACGAATTGATGCAGCATCCCCAGGCCAGGCCTACGCTGATCCTGTCTAGATTTCTGATCCCCAATATAATGAGAGCAATTCATGACTGCTATTTGCACAGTCAGCTTTATATATACAGAAACCCTAACTGAAACTCTGAACATTTTGATTTATATTCATCAAAATAATTAGTGCTTAAATATTACTTATGAGGTAAATGAGTAAATATCAGAGAGTCTGGATGGGAGAAGGGAGATGATCAGATATCAAAACATGTTCTATTTACTCCCAGATTGACCCCAGAATGAAGGCAAAGAAAGCATCCACTAGAGAAAGCAATTTCACTTTGCCCTGTATTTAGGGAAAAGGATATTTTTAATGTACGTTACAGTTGAGGAAATATGTCTGCTGATGTTGACAAACAGTGATTTCAGCTAAGTAGCAAGTCCTATCATCCCAGCAAGTAGGAGGCAGGGCCAGGAGACATGTAGCTCTACTCTCTCTTAAACACACAAATACGGGGGGGTTGGGGGGAGAGAGAGGGAGGAGGCAGGGAGGGAGGGAAAGAGAGAGAGAGAGAGAGAGAGAGATTTGTCAATAACAACAAAATAAGGCCTAGCAGAGTGGCACATGGCTATAATCCCTGCATTTGAGAGCTGGTGTCAGGAGAATCTGATGTTCAAGGCTGGTCTCAGCTACATTCTAGAAGTCTGAAGTTAGCCTGGTACAGTTGAGACTAGATAGATAAATAGATGGATAGATGGATGGAAGACAGACAGAGAGACAGACAGACAGATACAACCAACAAGCAAATCTGCATGAATTTCTGTTTCTTATACTATCCATGTGAAGTCCTTATCCTCTACCCACTGCCAGAGCCTGGGCTGGATTTCCCCAGCTATTCCAAGAACCCCAGAGTATAGAATACAATGCTTGTATTGTATGAGGTCCCAGAGCTGGCAGAGTTCTGGAGAGCGACTAATGGGCCAATTTCCATTTCATAAAGTGACTCAGAAATTCCAGGGGACACACAAATGCCATTAAACCGGTGACTGGGTGCACACACCGACCACCCAAACCTCAGTCTTTCATAGCATTTCTCGGAAGGAAGTAGCAATCCTCAAAGAAATGGCAGATTTGGGACTGAGGAAATATGCAAGATGAACCTGGATCACTTTGTAGTTCTATAAAATGGAAAATGTCTTAAAAGAGCAAAAAGGCCCATATTGGTGATACAAAGGCTGCAGGAGCCTTCCTAACTCTGAGACCCTTTAATACAGTTCCTCATGTTGACCTGACCTCCAACTGTAAAATTATTTTCGTTACTACTTCATAACTGTAATTTTGATGCTGTTATAAATCATAATGTAAGTATTTCTGATGGTCTAAAGCAACCCTTGTGAAAGGGTTGTCCAACCCCCAAAGGGATCGCAGCACACAGGTTGAGACACACTGGGCTACAGCCATTTGAGCAAATAAATAAATAGTAGTGTTGAATGATGGCCAAAAATAAAAACAAATTCACATGTGTGTAATAAACGAGTGAATAAATAACTAAGAATAAATAAGACTCCCTAGGCAGAGAAGCTCTCACTAAACCCGGCAGATAGTCCACCCTTTAAAAGGGTCTTGTATTTCTTCAGGCTTTTACCGTGGGGGGACACAGGAAGTGCAGTGTTGGGTGGGAGGAGGCGGCTGGCCGAGTACCATTACAACAGAGAAATACTCAGTCTAGGTGGCCAAGGTTAAGTCATAGGCCACAGTAATGTGGCAGTATTCTCCCTTCCCATGGTCTGATGAGGAAGGTACACTGTGGACTCTCTTACCTCTGCGGTCTTTTGTCCTGAAATACATAGCATAATACCAATGAGGTAAGTGAAAACAGCAACTTCTGATTAAGCTGTAGTCTGGAAAAAAAGAGAGAAAAAGAGAAAGGAAAGAAAGGAAAAATTCAAAGAAAAGTCTAGAAATGGCCATAACCAAAAGGCGTCTAAAGAGACACAACTACCAAGTGTTCCATATATCTGGGAATTTAAAGAATGGAAGCGCTTCAGTGGAAACTGAAGGAATCTCAATAAAGTGTTGACTTTTGCCTAATGATGATGTATGAATATTGCAAGCAGTATGGATATTTCCCAATCCTCCAAAAGTAGATACCACGTGATCTGCTGACTTCTCCTGGGTGTCCATTCAAACCAGAGATTTTTACACCAGAGCGTCGTTTACACCCTGTGATCACTCGGTAGCCCATATACTGAACTGGTCCAAGTGCCCGTTGAGACTGGACAGATAAAGGAAATGTGTCATTTCACTGTGAAAGACACCTCAGCCAACAGAATGATGGAATCCCACCATAGGTGGCAACATGAATCAAACTAGAGCATGGGATGCTGAGCGAAATTACTGAGAGGCAGAAAGACAGACGGCTCATGCAGGTAAAGCACAATGTAACATGAGGACTGGCTTGTTGGGGTTACCGTCCTGCCCGGTACCCCACAGCTGGCAAACCCCAAAGAAGATCACACAGAGAGTCTACATTAGGTTATAAACTGATTGGCCCATTAGCTCAGGCTTTTTACTAGCTCTTATAACTTATATTAACCCATTGTTCTTATCTATGTCAGCCACATGGCCGGTACCTTTTCTCAGCCTGGGCAGCTTACATGTTGCCTCCTTGGTGGTCTGCGTAGCAGTGCCAAGGGAGCTTCCTGCTTCCCAAATTCTCCTGTTCTCCCCTCTACTTCCTGTCTGGTTTTCCCCCCTATACTCCCTGCCTGGCCAATCAGCATTTGTTTAAAACATGATTGACAGAATACAGACAATTCTCCCGCACCAGCACAAGTCAAGCTGTAGAAGCAGAATGGAGTAGCAGTCAGTTGTGATGGGAAGGGAAGGAACCCAAGAGAAATAAGAGGGGTCAGTTAGGGACAGGGAAAGGATCGGTAGGAGGGTGGGCAGGTGCAGGATGGGTGGGTGGACATGATTAAAACACAATGTGTGCTCATTTAGAAAAGCTACTCAATGGGCCCTTTAATTCATCCAACGTATATAAAGCCAGACAATCTAAATATGCATGCCACTCAAGAATTGTGATAAACACACCACACTAAAACAAAAACCTCTATAATGAGGGGAGCTGGTCCAAATATGAGTGTCTGGATTACCTTGAAGTAGTCTGTAAGTTTGTCACTGTTCTGAAATAGTCTGATTAAAACAAAATGACAACAACAAAACATGACCTCGTGTGCCTCTGGAGGCAAAGGGAGTTCACTGTGTTCCCAGCTGCTGTGTGGATGCATCTAATTCAAGGAACAGCTAGACGAAGGCATTTTACCTATGCACAGGGTATTTATACAGGGAGCTAGGAACTTCTCGCCAGCTTCGATGATTAATAGTCAGGATCAGGAGGCTGCCACAATAAGGTTATTCCAAGGATTCAGAAAATGGCTCCAGTCATATGCCTTCTCTCTCTCTGTTATGTTTAATTTATGGACTATGGATTCCAGTGTAATGAAAGCTCAAAAACAATAATGGTTTGTTCCAAGGAAACGGGATGCCAAGAGCGCTGCTGGCCCACGCTTCTCAGAAACAAAGGAGAGATGTAAGCATTGGAGGGAATGGAGGCTTTTCATGGTTGGGATGGTCTCAGATCAGATGGTACATGTGGTGACCCCACCCCCACCCTGTCCCACTTAGCCAGCCCCAAAGAGTTTCTTTTAATATAATGTAAAATATTCTATGAGCACTGAAGGCTAATATTGCTTTAAACTTTGTGAAACTATGGAAAACATAGTTAAGTGGAAAAATGCATCCCAAGCCTTGTGAATGCACCTGCAAGAATGTAGCTAACACTTGAAATCTTTCAAACAATCGCCTACAAAGTTTGGAATTGATGGAGCTAAAAGAAACGTCCCTGTGAGTCTTCCCAAGGGGAACGGCAATGACTTCTGGAGCACTGAGGCCACATGTCTATCCCAGAGGACTGAAAATGACCAATGAGGACTTAGTGGCTGACCACAGGAAGTATAGGACTGTTTCCTAACATGGAAGAGATGTTCAGTTAGTAGCCTTGTGCCCACAACTGCCTATACTCCAGACTGTTTTGTTTAATGAAAATATAATTGTAAGCACTGGCACAGAATGGGCTGTGGCCTATGGACGGTGTCAGCTCCTGTATCATTTAAGAGTTCTGATGAGTCGAAAGTACAGCAGGCACACAGTCTAAAGCGGTGGCAGGATTCATTCAAATCCACAAAAAAGCACAAAAGGCAAGGGTGGAGGTGTGAAGACAGAGACACAAGTGGTGTGTGTGTGTGTGTGTGTGTGTGTGTGTGTGTGTGTGTGTGTGTAGCTAAGGGGTACAGGCCAGTGGTTAGAGCATTTGCTGCACAAGTATGGGGGCCAGAATTCAGATAGATCCCCACAAACCCATGTAGATGCCAGGATGGCTCATCTGCAATTCCAGCCCTGGAGTTGTAGACAGGATTCCCAGAGCATGCTGGTTAGTAAAGCTAACCATGTTGGCAAGCTTTGCGTTTGATTGAGAGACCCTGCCTCAATGAATAAGGAGAAAGAGCTACATGCACACACATGGATATCCACATGTATAGACAGATGCATTACCTCCCCGTCACACACACACACACACACACACACACACACACACACACACACACACTGGGAAAATAGGGTAAAAAAAAATGATATCAACTGTAAGGGATACAAAGAAACTAAATCTTGCAACAATTCAATCATTTGACATAAATATTTTTCATAATTTATTTAAATTCATTATGTGTGCATTGGTGTGAATGTGTCAGATCCCCTGGAACTGCACAGTTGTGAGCTGCCATGTGGGTGCTGGGAATTGAACCTGGGTCCTCTAGAAGAACAACCAGTGCTCTTAACTGCTGAGCCATCTCTCCATTCTCCCCTTCCCCCTTTTTTTATTTAATGGTGAGGATTGAACCCAGGGCCTCAATCCTGAACCCCAGGGAGATATTTTTTTTAAATGATCTAGTATTTCCAATATTGGAAAAGTAACCTCAGGAACTAATCTGCCTCTGTTTTGATTACATCGTACCCTGTCTCTTATGAAGCCAACCCTAATTGTTCTGGGCTTCGCGAAATACCTAAGAAATTACCTGAGATATAAATTTTGAGTGGTCTCGTACAGGAACCGAGCTCCAAGTTTTCCTTGTTCGTTTACTTGCGTGTGCTGATGGAGCTCCCAGGTTGGCTTTCAGAAGTTCTGCCTATCTAAAGAAAAATGGGGTGGGGGTGGGGACAAAAGAGAGAGTTGTTTTTACTTCCGAAAAGTAACAGTCAACTTCTATCCAACTCCTAACAGTTACCTTGCTGGAAACATTTCAAAAGCATACCGTGATCGCCCAGCTGTCAAATCGTAGAGGAATTGGTAAGGACAACAAAGAGGGAACGCTAGTGATCGAGGGAACACTGCACCTCATTTATATAAGCTAAATTATCAGAAAACAAAATAATGATATAAAACCTTGAATAATACCGCACTGTCATTTCTACTGTCTGCAACCTGTTATGAGGAGAAGGGGACATGGAATCAGGGAGTAGCAGAGGGAGAGAAAATGAGAGGCCAGTTCTTTGAGGCAGTCTTTTGATAATGCCGACATGGAGCCCAGTGTGGAGATTGCAAAACAAACTTTTTGAATTTGTTGTCAGCCTGCCCCCTCCTGGAGCAGTCTAACTGACACTTCCCTGGGTCACTGTCCCTGTCCTGCCCCCTCGCCTGAACCACTCCTTTCTTGTCTGATTTTCCAAACCTCATTCAGTGATCAAGGTCTGGGTGAATGGCCCTCCTCCATGCTCGTCCCAGCTACCTCTCCATTTCTTCCTTCTTTTTATTTAAATAGCCTATGTAGGAAGGAAACCAACCTGAATGCTGCCACCTGTTTGGCTTTATAGAACTTGGAGATCTAATGAGTAAGTAATGAAGAAACAGGGACTTGTCCTTTCTCTTCTGTTGTATAAGAGTAGGAGGAACCCTAGTCCAGAATCCACGTGTCCCCTCTTCTTTGCAATGGTTCTCCAGTAGTAGTGACCAGGTGCTCTGTAAATGCTTTCTTACTGAACACGAATGAGCATTAAATGGATGCCTGGACACGGTAAATGAATGCTGACGTGAGGAGAGGGGCAATGAGGTAGAAAGACAGGAGCAACAGAGCAAAGTAACAGGTGAGGACAGCTCTAGGGGGTCCTCTGTCACTGGTTCCCACAGAGCCCGTGGCTCCCTCGGAGGCTGAACTCGGTTGTTTTGACAGATCAAGGCAAAGAAAGCGAAGGAGGACTTTGTAAAATCAACAGCCACTCGTAAACATGGAGCCCACATTAGCAGCTCTTTATAGCCAGTGAAAAGTCACAGGACACAAGCCGAAAATAATTCTCCTTTCTTAGAGCCCAAGGGAAAAACAACCCGTGAACATCTTTCTTCAATCATGTCCACATTTCCAGTAATGAGAAAACTTCAATGACTCCATTTCCTGTTTATGTAAAACTCTGCCACTGGATGCAGAAAATAAAATAAAGTAAAAAAAATTAGCCATCTTGCTGGCTTTCCCTAAGGGTAGCCAGCTGACATTCGTGTTTGCAGGATCCACTGATAGGACTTGTCTCCAAGGTCTAGTTTCTCGAAGCCTTGCTCCCTTGGTGTCCTGCAACCTAGCAAGGGGGGGTTTTCATTAGATTGACTCTGATGCAGGGCCAGGGGTCTGAGAAAGCCTCGGTTAAATTTGGACATTGGGTTTGAGTCAGTGACATGTGACCTTGGTGGTTCAGTCTTCTGAAGCTGGCTTGCCTGACCTGAGAGACCTTTTCGAGATCTCTTTTGTAATGAACCAAGACAGGATTACAAGACATTTGTTTGCCTGTCTTCAGGGGGCAAATGCCAGAACTACGCCTTTGTTCAGACCGTGTCCTTGTTCTGCCAACACTTCATGGTGATCTTATCACTGAAAGCTGACCTTTGTTAAGCTGACTCTGTCCTCATGTGGTGGCGGACAGCGTGTAATTCCGCCTCTGGTCATCAGTTTGTGACAGGAATTTTATCATTTGCATGCTTTGGCTCACTGTGCCTGGACTGAGGACACTTGCCAAGGATGCACATTTTGAGTCTGTCTTAACTGACTGTTCTGAAATAATCTTATGCTTACACCATGTTCATCACAGACTCCTCTCCTCATCCATATATAAAAGAAATGCAGACATCTTTTCCCCTGTATCAAATTCAGGGTCTTGCACATACAAGCCAGGGGGACTAACACTTAGCCACATCCCATCAATTTTGAGACAGCATCTCAAAGGTGACCCAGGTCGTCCTTGAACTCAGCCTCCTGGATGCCAGAATCATAGGGGTATGCCACCACACACGGCTTTCTGAACTTGGAGAGAAAGCTGCCAAGATGATGCTCCTTTTAGTTATTGTACATTTCCTCAAATTAAGAATGTTTCTTAGCCGGGTGATGGTGGTGTACACCTTTAATCCCAGCACTTGGGAGGCAGAGGCAGGCAAGATCTCTGTGAATTCGAGGTCAGTTTGGTCTACAGAGCGAGTTCCAGGACAACCAGGGTTACACACTGAAACCCTGTCTCGAAACACAAAACAGCAACAAAAGTTTCCTTATAAAACACAAATATAATGTCTAATATAAGGAAACTATGATGGCTCTGGTTGTTTAGTTTAGCAATTCTGAGGATTAGGCAGAGGGCCTCACACATGCTAAGTAAGAGTTCTACCCTGCTTACTTTCTTATTTAAGTCAAGCTTTCCCATAGTCCCCCTTCTGGGATCCAATATGGACCGCATTCTGCCCTTGGTTCTCATGCTCTATTCATAAAAAGGACTCCTGAGTCTCTTTTCATCTTGACCATTATGCTTTTGAAGAGCTGTGGAGCATTGTGCTCAGCCTGGGCCATCCTGCAGGTGTTTGGCGGTTGGATTCACAAAGGGTGTTGGGCTATCCATCACAGACACAATGCTGTCTTTTTCTCCATGTCACATCAAGAGTCACATGATGTCTGTTTTCTGAATGGTCATGTGACCTTGCACACCTTCTTTAAGGGTACACCATCAAACTGTTACCGTTGTTGATTCTTGACTGAAGCGATTATTATTGTAGTGATCAAACCATGGTCGTCCGAACATATCATAAGATCTGTATGTATAATATTGCCATTCTTCTGCCAAGAACTTTTCTAACTTATTCATTTTTTATCTTCCTTTTCAACATAGATGTGTGGTCTTTATCAGTTCTTATGATACTTATTTGTGGGTTAAAAACAATAATCATTTATTTAGGTACTTAAATTTTTATTTGACTAGAGAAAGGGACCTTTTCAATGTTTTTTTAATGTCATTTTGACATCTCATCATTCTTTGAGCATTTCTTTTCTTTGGGAAATGTTATGATTTAGATATAAGGTGTATTCCCAAAAGGCTTGTGTGGTACTGCCCTGGTTCCCAGCTGGCTGTACCATTGAAAGGGTTAAGAGGCCACTCAACTTTATCAGTGAGTGAGTCTGCTCATGAGTTAATAGCTGAATGAACTCTTAGGTGGGGATGACCTGAAGAAAATGGGTCACTGGACCTTACCTTTGAAGGATACTTTTCCTTTAACACCCTCTTTCTCTCTTCCTCTCCCGCTCTCCCCACACACACACATATATACACACACACTCCCCCTTTCTTCCTCCTTCCTCCTTCCCCTCCCTTCTCTCACTTACACGTATAAACTCCCCCTTCTCTTCCACACACACTCACTGTCTCTCACACATGCACACACACACTCACTGTCTCTCACACACAAGCATTCTCTCACCCTTGCCCCCCTCCCCACCATGAGATGAACAACTTTGCTCCCTTACCTTGAAGATAAGAGAATAGGGTGTGTATGCTCCTACTGATGCTATCAGTGTCCCAAGAAATTGTCAGTGGGCAGAATCAAGACAAACCTCGATGGGCACAAATATATACACAAAGAATTTTGTATTTATTTGAGTTTGTGTGCGTACTCTTATTTCTAATCCAAGATTTGAGCCCTCAAAATCAAACTGTTTGTCATGTTTAAAAAATAATCAAACATAAACAATAAAAGGCCCATCCTATGTACATTTAGAAACATTTTAACATCAAGAAAAAAAGAAAATCAGTTAAATTTAACTAGAGAAAACATTCATCTACTAAGAGACTTAATTGGTTTATAATCTATAGACAGACAAAGCTTCAGGTTTTGATGTTAGAAATCTAAATATATTTTGTCAACCCTGGTGAAGAGGGCTTTCTCATGCAGAGGCACTTTTCACAAGCAAAAGGAGAAATAGTCTCATGGGACTTGATGAATTATTTTAAAATTGCAAGTAAAAGAAATGTTAAGAATAACCAAGACGACTTTGAAAAACCAGAGAATGCTTATCCTATTAAATATCAAGGCATGTTTTGAACTTTAAAAAGAAATCAAAGCAGGAGAAAACAAGCGAAGGAATACCAACAGGGCCACAGAACAGATCGTGTTCAAAAGCAGAACATGTGCAAAGAGAGATTCTTACCCGATTTGAACGTTACAGGAAATGGCACAGGGAAAGCCGCCTACACATCTGGTAAGTTTGCAAGACAAAACACAGGTTATAAAGATAAAACTTTAATTCATAAAACAATGGTGCAATAACGAAACACAAATTGTTCACCTATAACTCTATACAAACAGTAAACAGTGTTCGGACAACTCACAGACAAACCGACAACACACATAAAGAATGAAATGAGGAAGGGAACGTTAGTCATCATTAAAATTACAGGGGGGGAGTGGTGTGTAATGTCCAATGATCAAAGAAAATGCAAGTCAAAATGAAAAAGGATTCTTCCCACTCAACAGACAGCTGCTGAGTTACAAGTTTCATGGACAACATGAACAAACCTATGAGTCTGGCTATCAAAGGCAGACGGTAAATGGGCACAATCTTTTTCCACTGAAACTTACTCTTATTCATTAGAAAGAAAACCATGGGTCTCGGCAACTCTGCTTGCAATCACTGCTCTGGAGAGTCCCATGCAATACTCACAGAAATGCCTGTAATGTTGTAAATTGAAGACTAATTTGACGTAAAGAAATATTGTAAAATGTCATCCATATGGGATTTACTACCAAATCTTATGAATAGTTATCTTGTATATATCTCTAGGATGTAGTGTACAGGAGGAAACTATTTAGAATGAAAATATAATACTCTGGGTTGAAAGAGAGAAAGGAACATACAATAGATTTTATTGTACAATGAATGTGAATATTTCGCTGCAAATATTTCAAGTTCATTTTCCCTAGCATTAGAATGCCAGAATGGATGGTGTTTCATTAAAATCACGTTTCCTGTGAAGGTGCAACACCCGGTAAGGGCTTTAATAGAGTGGAAGACGCCAAACAGATAGGAGACGAATGTGTAGAGCTCGCCCATCAAATGTCAGTGTAGTTATGATGAAGGGCCGAGAAGGAACAGAGAGCAAAGGGTTGTTCAAGGAAGGTTTAGATACTGCAGCCATTGCTTGAAAAAGAAAATGCAGACTTTACAATTGTTGGACTATTTCCTTTGCCAACTACTGAAGATCTGCACACTGCAAAGTGAGGAATGGAGCCATTCGAAAGCAAAGGTCCGTCTACCACAGCTCTGCTCTGCACTGCTGCCCTATTGGCCCATGTCCTTTCGCTTCTGAATGAAAGCCAGACTCTCCACCATTAGCACCTACTCTCCAGGAATTGCTCTAGAATTCCATACAATTGTTCAAAAGAAAAGAAGAAGCCAAAACCGGATGTAATGGCATGCACCTGTGTTCCAAGCACTTGACAAGAGGATGGCTTCAGGTTGGAAGCCAGCCTGGGTAACACAGTGAGTTCCAGGTCAGATAACACCACACAGTGAGACCCTTTCAAAAAGAATAAATCAGTTGAAAACGTAATAGCTTGGACCAGTGAGATGACTCAGCAGATTAAAGCACTGTCTGTAAAAGCCACGCCTCTGAGCTCCACCCCTGGAACCCAAAGTGAAGGAGAACATGCTCTCAACAGTTGTCCTCTGCCTTCCATACATGTACCATGCGTGTATGTGCCTGCACTCACATAGAACACACACACTGCCTCAAACACACATTTTGCATCACACAGGCAGACGACCAGGTGTCTTTTTCTAATAATGCGCAGTTTAAAAATCACACATCAGGGAAAGGGCTAGCACACAGCAATCTATAACAACCTAACAATCCAGCTCTAAGAGACGCCATCAATATCCAGAGGCAGAGTTCACTCACAGGTAGCAGGCAGAGGAGGCACAAGCAGGTCACAGTTCAATTGTTCAGGGCACAGCAGGCCACCCTGGTGACAGAAGGACAGTGCTGGTTCTATAACAGATTCTCCTTGAGAGCAATGGGGGCTAGCTGGTGACAGCCTCAGTTGTGTTTGACCAGGATATGGAACAGTCAAATGTCACCAATGTCAGAGCCAGGCCAGAGGCAGGAGGTTCTGGGAAATGTGGTCACTGAAAGGGTCCCTTGTTGTGACTATTGGTGGCTTATGTGTGTTGAGGTAAGTTGTGACTGACATCGGCCTAGCTGCCTGAAGGCTGAGATTCTGTGGTCCTCCAGAGGCTTGTCTTGTTCTTGCAGACTTTTTGGTTCCTGCTCCTGATTGGTGCAGGCCGTGGTCTCCCAGGGCTTTGCCAGTTACAGCCAGGTGCTCCCTTCTGCTGCCAGCACATTCTAAGGGCAGGACCTTGAGCTGTGGTGCCTCTCTCTTCTCTGTTTTTTATGTGTTCATTACACATACTAATGGATGATTTTTTTTTTAAGTAACTGCTAAACCAGAGGTACATGTTGCTTCATTAGGTGCTTCTCCAGTCAACGCATACGTTCTGTAATGGACACACAGCAGCTCTATTCTCACCTGAGAACGTGGATGAGCTACCTCTGAAGTTGGAGTTAGAAGAATGTAGGTACGTAGGTAGGAAAAATCTAAGTAGGCTCCCTGAGAGGTGGCCACTACTTGTGGCCCATAAAACGGCAAGAAGAATTGTTTGGAAGCCATGGGGCCAATAGGGGAAGAGGAGGATCTAAGCTGTTCAATAAACTTCCAGCCTTAGACTTTGCCCATCCCAAGTGTGGAAAGCTATAACCCCCATTTTTTTTCTTTTTTTTTTTTTTTGTCTTTCCTGGTCATTCACTTCTTTCTTGGTGCTGGAGGATAAATTCAGCAAACCCCTGGACAACTGCTGTCCCCACCTTACGTATCTTGGTGGCTCGCCTCTGGGATTTGAGAAGTCCTCTCCTCGAAGCCACACGGGAAATCACAAAGGCAAACTCAGAAGCAGCTGCGACCTGTCTGGTACACCAAGGGCCCTTTTGCCTTCGGAGTAAAGGGAACACTCTAACCTCGCCCAGCCTTAGCTACTTTCTCCAGCGGGATTGGAAAGGCAGGGACTCTGGTTCTGAAAGGATGTGGCGTTTTGATCATTAATGATGGAGCACCAGGGTGGCAGCTTCCTGAGTGAAATGATCAGATGGAAGGCATCCCAAGGCGCCGACAGTCTTCTGAGGGAGAAAGGATGGGAGAGCAATGATGACTCATGTAATCCACCTGGGAAAGGGGCTTCTAAGGAAAAAGAGGTGTTAGAGGTGTTCTGAAGCTGCCTGTTTCCGTTTAGTTCAGGTTCAAACTGTGAACTTCGAAGCAAAAGAAGCCTAGGATGGGGAACAGCCTGCGGAGACCACTCAAGGCTTCTCAAGGTCGGACCCCATCCAAGGACTCCGGAATGCAGGCTAGGCAAACACCATCCTGAGCTGGGAGTGTGGGGGGTGGAAAATGCAAGGCGCTTGAGAGCAGGGCTTGTAGGATAAACAGAGGAAGCCCAAGGTCAGTCAAAGACAGCCAGAAGAGGCATTAGCCTGGTGAGAGCAGATGCCTTGCAGAGCAAACAAAGCCCAGGGAAGCTTTTAAAGCTCAGTCAGCACAAGCTTTGTCATCTATTTTACTGCCCACCTGAAGGAGAGAAGGGCTGACGGACATCTTCAAACGCTGCAACCAAGAAATCAATTTTGTGTTCAACCATCACCTGTTAGGCATTTTAAATGAACATGGCTAAATTCGGTTTATAAAGGTTTAATGCCGCTTTATAGATGGCTCAGTAACTTCCCAGGCACAAGGCAATGGCGGCCTCAGATGACAGATAAACAGAGTCAGATGGCACTGTCTGAGACTAGCCCATTGCTGGTGCTTTTGTTAGCGTCAGTGTTTATCAGGAAAGGGAAAAATCAGAAAAATGGGAGCCTGGTTCTGAAGCACCTGCTGCCTTAGGAAGGCATGCCTGAGGGAGCCACAGGAGGGCCACACTCCTTTGTCTCCATCTGACTCTTCGATGTGACATCTTTTGCATTCATTTTGGAAAATGCAGACACTTAACAAAACGTTGAAGATATGGGAAAAAGACTCACACGTGTGCTTGTCAATCGGACTGAAATAGGTGCCATTTTGTCCACATTTGTCACTTCCGAACAGCACAGAAAACCATAAAATCCCTCCCAGACCCTGTCCTGTCTCCTCCCAAGAGGCAACCATGATTTTCTAGTTGCAATGTGGCGTTCACATTCCTATTGGTATGTGGGAAGGTTTCTGTTCCTAACCAACCATCAGGGGTCCTGAGATGGCTTGTTGGGGTTGTTCTTTGCTCTGTCCTGTGTTTTGCACGGCCAGGGATCAAGTCTGGGGGCTGCTCTATCCTCTGCGCAACCTCTGGAGTCTTGGGTTTGAGTCTAACAGTGGAACCTTGTGTTTCATTCTTTCTGCTAGGATGCTGCACTGAGCACTTTCCAGAGCAAGGGCTTGCCTGCTGTCTTGGCAACAAGCAAGCTACGCCATGCCTTTACTGTGTGGCCGAGCACATTCGGCATAGAGAGAGGATCATGGGAGAGGTGAGATGACTCAGAAACCATCTCTAGACTAGTCCCTGCCTGCGGTGGGATGAGGTTCAGCAGTCAATCAATGCTAGTAATTATTTTTATGATTATGGTGCTTGTCTGTTTTTGTTTGGTTTGGTTTGGCTTGGTTTGTTTTCACAGATTTCAACCTATCCTACAGGGTCACAGTAACTGGCAAACAAACAAACAAAGAAAACAGATGCCTACATCCATGGACTAGACTAGAGGACCTAGAAACTGACCTAAGAAATTACAACTACCTGATTTTTGACAGTGATGCCCCAAACATATACTAGAGAAAAGACAGGTGGGGCTGGAGAAATTTGATAAATACATGCAGAAAAAAAATGAAACTAGATTCCTTTCTGTCACTTTGTGCAAAGACAAATGCCAAATGAATCAAAGATCTTTAATATGTGACCTGGAACTCTGAAATCATCCCAGAGAAAGTGCTTAAAGATATTGCCAAGAGCATGGACTTCCCCAGACAGTTTCTAATGGCCCAGGAATAATGCTAAACAGTGCTGTGGGACAATGGTCTTGTACTTTGTAAAGATTTGTCACTTGTATATTTATAAAACACTGATTGGCCAGTAGCCAGACAAGAAGTATAGGCGGGGAAACCAGGCAGGAAGTAGAGGTGACCAGAACAGGAGAATGAATTCTGAGAAAAGTAAAAGTCAGTCTACAGTCATCACCCAGACAGAGGAAGCAAGATGAGAATGCCTCGCTGAGAAAGGTACCAAGCCACATGGCTAACATAGACAAGAATTATTGGCTAATGTAAGTTATAAGAGTTAATAAGAAGCCTGAGATACTAGGCCAATCAGTTTATGATTAATGTAGACCTCTGTGTTTCTTTGGAATGGAATGGCTGTGGGTTCAGGCAGGACAGAAATCTCTGTCAACAAAACAGGACTTCTATATGGCAAAGGAAACAATCAATAGAGAGAAAGAACAGCCTCCGCAATGGGAAAAAAACCTATGCTAACTACAAATCTGATAGAGGACTTATACATAGCATGTATAAAGAACTAAAAAAATAAAACTCAAGGAAACCAAGCAACCTAGTTGATAAGTGGGCTAATGAAATGAATAGGGAGTTCTCAAAAAGTAAAGTGCAAATAGCTAGTGAGCAATTGAGTGTTCAATCTCTGCCACCAGAGGAGAGAGAGTCCATCTCACCCTGCTCAGAATAGCGGTCATCAAAAATAAATAAATAAATAAAAATAAAAATAGCAGCCAGGGCTGCCGAAGATGCAAGAGAAAGAAAGAGGCTTAGGCACTGCTGCTGGGGATTTATAGACTAGTCCCCCACGATGGACATCTGTGTGGAGGTTCCTCACAGTCTAGGAGCAGAACTAACACATGGCCCAGTGCTACCACCATTGGAACATGTTGACATGTCACAGAGATACATGTGCACACAGGCAATTATTGCAGCATTGCTCGCAATAGCTGACAGATGCTGTCTATATATAGAATTGAGAAGGGAAATCTGGTAGACATACAAAATGGAATGGAATTTAGCCACAAAGAACAAAATTATGCCATTTTCAGAAAAAAATACAACTGGAGATTATCATAGTAAGGGAATGGAGTCAGAATCAGGAAGTCGGATAGTGTGTGTTTTCTCTTATTTGTGGGATCTCATTTTCTTATAAAAGCATGTATGTGCATAAGACCTAAAAGGAGAAATGGGACTGGCGGGAGGAGGGGAAAGTGGGGGACCTGGTCAAAGTCCACTACGTATTTGTGAAAATGTCCTTTTGAAACCCAGGACTGCTATATATAATGAATGTACAATAAAAATAAAGAGATAAAGTTAGTACTAGCCCTGTACCTATAAATGACATCTAACATCGCTGTTTTTTCATTAGAGGCTCTTCATCTTTTAGCTAACGAATAATCCATGTTTATTATTTTCAAACACATGGTTGAAATTACTTGGATACTAGTTTTTATTACCTATTCTATTTATTCTTCTGTGTCCTCTTTGTCTTCACCCTTTGTTTGTATGATTAGATTTTTTTCCTACTCCTTCCCTGCAGATAGTGTTTCGCTCTGGTTAATGCATTGTTGGAACTCAGTGTACTTGCATTAAAAGTCTTAGCTGAGAACAGGCCAGGGAAACAGCATTGCTACGTCTTGCAATTAGTGCTGTGGAGTGTTTCAGTCCTGGCCTTGTTCCTTTAACTGTTTTCACTCATGTCTACAGTGAACGACGACGACCCTGCCCCTTCTCAGACATCTGCTCATCATCTCCAACAGCTGGGAACCCTTGTCGGATTCAGCGTCTGCTGTGGCAATGGCATCACCACAGTCCTTCTGGAGTTAAGGTCTCCAGTGCTTCTAGCCAGTAGGAGCTCTCCTGTCTCTCTTTTTTCAGGTTAAATGTGTATTAAGATACCTTTGTTTCCGTAATAGCAAACATTTCTATGAACTTATAGCAGAGAGGTAGCAGCATAGCTCAGTTTTCCTTAGTAGGAATCAGAGATGTTTTAAGTGCAGTTCCTGTAAATTAAATGCATGTGTGTGAGTGTCTGTGTGTGTTTATGTGTGTGAGTGTATATGTCTGTGTGTGTCTATGTGTATCTGTGAGTGTATATGTCTGTGTGTGTTTATGTGTGTCTGTGTGAGGTCTGTGTGTATGTCTGAGTGTATATGTCTGTGTGTGTCTATGTGTGTTTGTATGTATGCCTGTGTGTCTATCTATATGTGTCTTGTGTAGTCTGTGTGTTTGTGTGTCTGTTGTGTGTGTGTCTATGTGTGTCTGTGTGTGTTTATCTGTGTGTATTGTGTGTCTGTGTGTTTCTGTGTGTGACAGTGTGTGCATCTGTCTGTGTCTCTCTGTGTGTGTCTGTGTGTTTCTATGTGTGTGTGACAGTGTGTCTGTGTATGTGTGTGAGTATACCTGTGTCTGTCTGTATCTCTGTGTATGTGTCTGTGTCATGAATAAACACAGGTCACTTTTCAGTCCCACCTGCCGCCCTCAGTCCCAGTGTTCACCTTTGACCGAGCCATAATTACCATCTGACTTCATAATTGCATTTTCCTGTTTTATGTGATAGCTTTACCGCTTATATTAATTATGAAACAAAGTTTTTTTCTGTGATTTTTGGAACCATAAGTGATTGAAATAATTACCAGTTGGAGCAATTGCTTATTTTCTCTTTGGGGCTTAAGGACCAGCTGTCAGCCTGCAGTCAGCCCTTATGGTTGGCCAAGGCTCGGTTACCAGGTTACAAGAAAACACTCTTGAGTTATGATGTGTCAAGCAAAGTTGCAGTTTGCTAAATGTTGGGTCAAATTCTATCACTCAAATATGAAACATATTCAGGCCAAGTTTATTAATTTACCATTGGTCATGTAAATCTAGGTAATGGTGAATTTGTTTGGTTCAAGGGGCCATGGCTTGCTGGCTCTTGGGAGATTGTTACCCAGATGGATGTAGCCATTTGTTTCTATTTCTTGCTGCAGTTCTCACTGACTCATTTCGGTGTTGATCTGCATTTGAGTGTTTTTCAAATTTCCTGCTAATATTATTGTGCTAGAATAATATTCTGCATAAGAGCACTTTTATGTGTTTTATAGAATATTTATCAAAGGGTAAAAAATATATAATTTTCCTATTAACATACTTCTATTCTATTATATTTATATTACATATTAATAATTTATATTGATATAGACAATAGTATATTGATTATATATTATTATATATAACATATATTACATATACATATGTATTAGTATTCATATAAAACTTTTGAAAATATTATCAAAAATATTATATACATACATACACACAGAAGTCCAGCAAGGACCATGGATGTAACAATAATAAGAATGGCTACCTGTCTCTTGGGATCCTATACTTGACCCAGAAACAGCACCATTGTAACTACTGGAGTCTTC
>JAQHUG010000020.1:13936786-13948250 GCA_028555095.1 Dicrostonyx torquatus
CACACAACAGAAGACTTCGCCAGACCATGGAGGGCTCATGTCAGCAGTTTCTTTACATACAGAAAGACTGAGTGGAATGCTAGCTTAGAAAAAATAAAAATTAGAGCCAGTGAGATGGCTTAGCAGGCAAAAGCAACTGACATCACATATGATGACCTGAGATTTGATCTCATGATGTAAATAGAGAGCAGTTTCTTACAAGTGATCCTCTGACATTCATACATAGGCCATGGTGTATGGATTCACATTCACACATGTACACACACATACATGCACTCACACACACACATTATATAAAGCAACTTTTTAAATATAAACCATTAATTTGTCAAGCTCTAACTCTTAGCATGAATGAAATAAATCTTTGTATTTCCAGAAAAGCTTTGGGACTCTTTGTCTCCTTTGTATTTCATTTATCGTCCTGAAGATACTTAAAAACAAACAAAGAATGTAGCACTATTAAGAACTGCCGATAGCAGAAAAACATAGTAAATATAAGTGAGTGCCATTGTTCTTGAATTGGAGTATATTATTGGAAGTAAAGTGCATGAAGACACCTTTCATTGTCTTTGCAATGACACACACAGTGACCACTGGCACTTTAAAAATTCCCTACTCCAGTTCCCTAAGATTTGAAGGAAAATACGTAAATATCAGCTTCAGTTTTATAATTGTATTGACAGAATTTTACATTTGACTTTCAGAGTTGCGGTCTGTCTTTTGGGCTATTTTGAACACTGTTAGTTGGCACTTCTTAACTATGTGAAGGTTCTGCTTACTCCTTATGTGATGGAAAACCAAGCGAGCATTCTGAGGAGGAGTACACACTAGCCAGCCCAGGAGAAAGTAGTGGTTCCTCCTACAAAGTAGAAATTGTTTGACCAAATAGTAAGTTATCAAAAAGATATGTTCAAACTATGTTCAATACCATGCTTTCATGTGTGTATACATCATGTAATAACTATATATTGAACTTAACATATCCAAGTCCACCCAGGCTTTATTTTTGACCCTCAGAATTTACCTGTCTAATACCTAAAGTTTATCCTTTGACCGTGACCAGCATCTTTCCTTTCTTGCCACTCCCAGGCCCCTAGCAACCACTGAGGGTCTTGCTATTCCTGTGAGAGCAACTATTTTAGATCCCACAAATAAGTGAGAAGATATATAATTTGTCCTTCTGTGTCTTTCTGATCTCTCCAACTAAAGAGGCATTAACCAGGCCTACCTCTGCTGAGTTCTGGAATGTGAGGCAACTAGTCATGCAGTCAAGAAGCAGAGAGATACAACAGTGTTCTTCTAGACTCTTCTTTCCCCTCTTAATTTGCCCTGGGTCCCCAGCCCATTAGATGGTGGCACCCATATCCAAGACAGGTCTTCCCTCTTCATGTGAACATCTTTGGAAACACCCTCCTTGATCTCCTCAGAGACAGGTCTCTTAGGCAATTTCAGTTAAATCAAGCTGACAGTGAAGATGATTGCACTTGCTATCCCTTACCTGTGGATGGACACTTTATTGGAGAAGACCAAGCATATGTGAAAGGGACTAAATTTGAAGACATTTATGGTATGTTGAATGAAACAGAGAAGAGTTGAGACTATAACCTAGACTAGTGCAAGTGATGTGGGAGTCCCCTCTGTGTGCTATCATTACCATTAATGAATAAAGAAACTGCCTCGGCCTGTTAATAGGGCAGAACTTAGGTGGGCAGGGAAAACTAAACAAAATGATGGGAGAAAGAAGGGCAGAGTCAGAGAGACACCATGGACCCACAACCACCAGAGATAGACGTGCTAAAACTTTGCTGGTAAGCCACTGCCACGAGGTGATACACAGATTAATGGAGATGGGTTAAATTAAGATATAAGAGTTAGCCAATAAGAAGTTAGAGCTAATGGGCCAAGCAGTGATTTAATTGATACAGTTTCTGTGTGATTATTTTGGGTGTAAGCTAGTCAGGCAGCCAGGAACTGGGTAGTGGAAAAACAAGTTGCCTCTCCCCTGCAACATGCAAGGGCCTGTGTTCAAGCCCCCAACACCCTCCTCACATGAAAGTTTATATAAATCATGCTGCCCTCGAAACACCTCCTAAGATAACAACTTTCTATCTTTATCAGACACTATATGTTAGTAACTTTGTGTGTAATTTATTTGTATTTGTTTTATGACATTTATGTATGTCAGAGTACAAATTCTAGGTTTTTTATTTATACAGTGGCTTACCGTTTGTTTCTATCACCATTATTTTGATGCTCAAATTGTTGTTCTTTTGGCCACCGAGCTGTCCTTCAAGCTGGTTTCTTTAGCAGACTGGCAGACATTCTCTATGTCCCATGTCACTTTTGGCTCTGTCAGCCTAATCCTTGGTGACCCTCTGAGCTGTGTAAACTAGAAGTAGTTTCCATTTTTGCTACTCCCTGCCATAGTTTATCCTCAAGACAAGTCTTGGAAAAGGGCTGTTGTTTCCTGATTCTGAGATTCTGTTTCCCACAGAGTATAAAACACAGCAACTCTGAAATGTTTCTTCAGGCAAAGATCTCTCTGTGTTGTGCTTTTGCCGTTAAACCTACTTCCAATAATAATAGCATTTTATGTATTAAACCCTTTTTAATGTTAAACAATTTGTGTGCAATTCATTCATTCATTTCAACTGTCCATGTCTGAGAAATGAGTGGAAGAGTCACAGCCCCTCCCTCCAAAGATTCTTTGGATTATATGCCTGGATTTGAATGCAGAATAATCTAACTCCAAACATAATTCTGAGCCTCCATGCTTGACACTCTTTTGTCATGGTTGAGCAGTTCACATTCCCACACCATGCTACATGCCAAGGGCATGAAAGGAGGCTCACCCCTCTATGATGTGGCCTGCAACCCTGCTGCAGAAAGAAGTCTGGGCATGCTGGGGAGAGGTGGGTCATTGAGTGCTGTGTAGTGTGAAAGAAAATGACTCCTGTACGTAGTGGCACTATGAGGAGGTGTGGAGTGGGTATGGCTTTGTCACTGAAGGGGTGGGCTTTGAGGTCTCCTATGCTCAAGTTACACCCAGTGACACAGTTCACTTCCTGTTGCCTGTGGATCAAGATATAGAACTCTCAGCTGCTTCTCCAGCACCATGTCTGCCTGCATGCCGTCATGTCCCACCATGAAGATAATGGATTAAACCTCTGAAACTGTAAGTTACCCTTAATTAAATGTTTTCCTTTATAAGATTTGCCATGGTCATCCTGTTTCTTCACAGCAATACGAGACCCTAACTAAGACAAGCCTTTGCTATTCCCCTCTGTGCCTTGGTCTGTGTCTGAAGCTATGATTCCCAGAAAATCTCCTGCCTGCAGTCCCATCCCCTGGAGGAATGGCTCCACATTTTAGACTCCTGATAGAGCAACCTTTGTCCATCTGAAACTACTGAGGAAGACATGTGATGTTTATCATCTCTTCCTACGTGTGTCTCTGCGTGTGCACAGGAGCCATGGTTATAGGGCTTTGCAGAAATCATGTCACAGAAATCACCTCTCCTGAAGCAAAAAGTGCACTGCTGTGGAGAGTCACAGGGCTGAGTCACTCATGAACACTTCCCAGATACAAGCGCCTGCTAGACACACACCAGATACACAGGAGCCCTCTATGGCCACAAGAGACCAGCCAGACCTGTCAGCGCTTTAATGGTGCAGGTCAACCGGACATAAAGGCTGTGATTTTGGGTTTTTTTTTTTCTGATGTCGAAATCTGAGTGACTAAGTGCTCCAGTGTCTCTGCTTTGCAAAGTGATTTTTCTGGGTGGTTTAGTGCCCCCTCAGCTGGCTTCATGCCTCAGAGACTGAGGCATTTCATCATTCATTTATGCAACAGTGGTCATCCTGTCTCTTCACAGCAATATGAGACCCTAACTTGGGGGTGCCCAGCTCTTGTTAAGTAATGTAGTTTAGGTTTCGTCAGCCAGGTTGGATGGCAAGGACCAGCTTGCATTGCACCTCATTCTGCAGAAGATGTGGGGTAACCCGTGCACAGTTACATTTCACTTAGCATATAGAATGGAAATTGCAGAGAGATGGGGACAGGGAGACATTCTTCCTTGCTGAAGAATGTCTGAATGGAACACAAACAGCACAGACACACATGCAAGGGTGAGGGGTGGTCTTAGAGTTCAGCAGTCCCCTCTCTGCATCCAAAGCTGAGAGACCTAGTGGTATCGGACAAGACAATTTCCTGAGCTGAGATAAGGCCATGACCCTCAGGTCAAAGAGTCATCAGTTGCCTGTGGACACGGCACCTCCATTCCCTTGCAGGCCCAAGAACTGCTAAATGCCATAGTAGCTGTCTAGAAAGCTAACAGTTTCCGTTTTTTTCCACAGGATTTACATTTTAATGTATTTTACTTTTAGTAAGTTTGTTTTCTGGAGGTTTCGTTTTTATTGTTGTTTTGTGCAGGTTCTCATCATGTAACCCAGGCTGGCTTTGAACTCTGCCTCCTTTTCATCTTTCTTCCTCAGTCCCCCAAGTACTAAGAGTAGAGGCGTCCACCACACCCAGCAGTACACTTCACATTTTAACTGACACTACTGTTTATGAGATGCAGTACATGACATCGTATGACATCTCATGCATGCATGCACACAGTGTGCACTATTCAGATCCAATCTCCTTTAGACATCTAGCCCAGCTTTCCACTTCCCCTATTCCACTTCTCTATTATT
Organism: Dicrostonyx torquatus; assembly: GCA_028555095.1. NCBI lineage: Eukaryota > Metazoa > Chordata > Mammalia > Rodentia > Cricetidae > Dicrostonyx > Dicrostonyx torquatus. The sequence continues at coordinate 13,941,484 of JAQHUG010000020.1, forward strand.
AACTATTCTACATTTAAGTAGAGGTTTTTTTAACTTCCAAATACCAGAGAGAACATATGGTATCTATCTCTCGGTAACTAGCTAGTTTTTCTTACCACAGTGTCCTCTGGTCCCATCCACTTGGCTTGCAAGTGACAAGATTTTATTCGTTGTGGCTGAATAAAACTCCTCTGTGTACACAGAACATATTTTCTCTATGTGTCTGCCTGGGACTGTGAATCTTAATGACATAGCAATACACGCAGCAGACGCTTAAGACAATGCAGTTCGTGGCATATGTTTCGGCGGTTCTTAAAACCCTTGCAGACCCTGCCTCATCACAACTCCCTCCTGGTCGCTTTTCTTGTCCTGTGTTTGGATAGCAGCCCCCATCTGTGTTTTTCTACAGCCCCATCTTTCCCGTGCAGCACTGGGTACACTTGGTCACCTGGTTAAAGTGGCCTGCTGTGCTATTGCTTGCTTCTATTCCCCTGGTGAGTTAGTGCTCAGTGAGAAGGAGCTATCCCCACCTTCCTGGACTGCTCAGCACAGTCCCTGACTTACCTAAGGTATTTAATGCCACCGACTGGATAAATAAATCAGTTCAGTACTCAGTCTTAAGTAATTATCTGCATCTTCTTATTCAGCCTCCTTAAACCTCTGCGAGGGAGATGAGGCAGCTCTTCAGGCCCTCGCAGCTGGGAGAGTTCAAGTCTAAAAGCATTAAGGTGAGCAGGCAAAATTGCCTGAGTCTGAAGTGCCTGCTGTCAAAGTCTTTGTTCCTATGGCAGAATCCTCTGCCTTGGCTTCCTAATACACAGGCATGCTCTTCCTCCGTAGGTGCCCCTTCATGTGTGTCTCCCCAGATGCTAATTGTGTGGCCATGTCCCAGCTCCCTTCCACTGACTGCCACAGAAGTTCCCCAGACCCACACTGTGGCAGTCCTCCTCATGGACACGATAGTTGACACTTGACAGAGGGCTGAAACTTGCCACCCCCAAACATCACCTTTACTTGGTTCCTTTGCCTAAGTTTTTATTTAGGAACACAGATATTTGTTCTCTACAGACTGGTACAACCGAGAAGTAACTATGTACAGGCTGGAGGTGTGATTCGCGTCTTGTACTTTGAGTGTGAAATGCTGCCTATAGCTTTAGGGAGTTAGTTGCCAATTGATTAATCCTAGGGGCGTTGGTCCTTTAATGAATCTCTTCATCTGACGTCATCACTGGGAGGGGATGAAAAATAGGAGTGTGTGTCTTTCCAGCTCTGGGGCAGCATTTGCTCAAGCTCCTCCTACCTCCCCTCCCTCCCCCCTTTGCTTCCCAGTTATAAAGTGAACAGCCCCTCTCCCCGCCTCAGTGGAGTAAGCCTCTGAAAGTTTGAGCTGAAATCGACCATTCTTCCCTTCCATTGTCTTCCTTGAGCATTGCAGCAGAGCTGGGCAAAAGCCTGACTAACACACTGCTCTGGGAAGCAACCCTGCCCTGCCGCCCCGCCACGATGAGGATGACTGTCACTGGGTAAACAACACAGGCTCTGATGGGGTGTTTCAAGGGAGTGTTTGCAGGAGGGCTGTAGGGATTGAACTCTCCTTGCCTGCCTGTTCGTTCACGCACCAAACACACCCTTTCATGGCTTTTCTCCTAGGACACCATGGTGGCTCTTTCATCTGTGCTTCCAAAGATTACATCACGTAAAAAAAAAAAAATCACCTTCAAAGCCGGACGATGGTGGTGCACGCCTTTAAGCCCAGCACTTGAGAGGCAGAGACAGGTGGATCTCTGTGAGTTCAAGGCCAGCCTGGTCTACAAGAGCTAGTTCCAGGACAGGCTCCAAAGCTACAGAGAAACTAACTCTCTGCCCCCCTACAAAAAAAAAAAAACAAAAAAAAACCACCTTAATCCATTCTTGTTCTCAAGGTCTTCTCTTTAAGGAAAAGCAATCAATCCAAAACTGGCAAACTTACAAGTAGCAGAATGAAAATAAAGAAGAGGACTATCTTTCTTCTATTAAATATTGTTGCAAAACACCCCATCATGCCACTTGTTTCCCCTCCCTGGATCTTCCCAGATAGATCACAAACATCACGAAGTCATTCTTCTTTTTGCCGTAAGCCTTGCTGTGAGTGCACTGGCTGGCTTCCTGGGGCAATTACCCATGATAGGCTCGCCCCTGAGACTACACCCAGCTACTGCGATGCCAGCCAGTTCTCTCTGCTCTTTGTTTATCAGAACTGGCTGAAATACCTGACTAGCATGCCTGGGAGAAGACGGAAGTCGCAAACCACCATGGTTGTCTACGCTCCCTCGGCTGAGGCCAGCAGAGCCCACAGCACAATGGAGCCTTCACTGCCAGATGTACCTGTTTAGATCAGGTGGGGCAAGCAGGGAAGAAAACACACTGGCAGCTGCAGGTGAGAGCTGGCCCCAGATGACCTTGGTTAACTATTTCCAAAGAGGTTTCCGGAACCAGTTTCTCCAGCCTTGTAGAAATGTTTGTTTATACAAGAGGCAGTTCTCAAGAATCCAAAGGTCAATGTCCTTGACTTCTGCAGTGCCACCTCCTCCAGGAAAGGCACACTTCTGACTTGTGCCCTCCTTTGGCCACTCCCCGGTGATCAGGACTTCTACCTTATTATCCCCACCTGGCCACTAACTTAGCTTTCCCCTGCAGCCACGGCTGCAGCTTCAGGATGGTGACACATCACAGGTGTCCAGGAAGAGCTGTGGGTACAGAGAGGCAAAGTCGTTAGTGACAGATTGACTAAGGCACCTCTGTGACTTTCACCTTATATATATTTCCATCCTATTGCTCAACTCAGTGTCTGTCACTTATCAGATGTTAAATATTTGTCTTGAGTCCCTGGATACAGAATGGCTTAATGAATATATATTCAAACTTCGTACAGTTTGATGGGTTTATGCTGGTTCTGTGCATATATCCTCTAACTAATTAGCTCTCTGCATAGTGAGTGCTCCTTGGTTTTGCCAATGATAAAACATGATGAAAGGCCTGTGGACGAGACCCCTTCTTCGTGACAGAATTGTGCCTGTACCACTGTGCTTATGGCTCAACTAAGTGGGTTATGACTGCCAGCACTGCTGAGATCCAGCAGATGTGAACTGTGATGTCAGCACTGCTGAGATTGGGCAGATGAAGTCAGTTATGACGTCAGCACTGCTGAGATCAGGCAGAAGTGAACTATGACGTCAGCACTGCTGACAACAGGCAGAAGTGAACTATGACGTCAGCACTGCTGACAACAGGCAGAAGTGAACTATGATGTCAGCACTGCTGAGATCAGGCAGAAGTCAATTGTGACGCTAGTGTTTGGTTGGGGGCTTCACCCCAGCCCCTGGCATTCATATATACAAAGAGTCTGGAATGTTTGGTTGGAAGCGTCACCTCAGCCTCTTTCCATTTCAACTCCCTCCCCTGGGAGTTGCCTCCATCAAACTCCACCTCTAAGAAACCAGCCAAATGGTGACCCCTCCCCAGAGAAGGTCAAGACCACTCCCACAGGTTATTTAAACTGTTCCCCAGAGAACGAACATGTGATGTCTCCCCTTTTTCCTCTCTGTGTTTTCTGGGGGGCCACCTGGAAGCTCTGGAATCCATTAAACCTGGGCTTTTTCTAATTCGGTCTGATTTGGTTTGATTTGGATTATCGTGTTGGCAGAGAGGCTTACCAAGCCAGAAAAACTTAACAGCCAGCACTGCTGAGATCAGGCAGATGTGACAAACTGTGACATCAGCACTACTGAGATCAGGCAGAGTTTAACTGTGACATCAACACTGCTGAGATCGGGCAGATGTGACAAATTGTAACATCAGCACTGCTGAGATCAGGCAGAAGTGAACTGTGACATCAACACTGCTGAGATCGGGCAGATGTGACAAACTGTGACATCAGCACTGCTGAGATCAGGCAGAGTTTAACTGTGACATCAACACTGCTGAGATCGGGCAGATGTGACAAATTGTGACATCAGCACTGCTGAGATCAGGCAGAAGTGAACTGTGACATCAACACTGCTGAGATCAGGCAGAAGTGAACTGTAACATCAACACTGCTGAGATCGGGCAGATGAAGTCAGCTATGATGTCAGCACTGCTGAGATCAGGCAGACATCAAATATGACATCAGCACTGCTGAGACTGGCAGACATTATCTCCGTGTTCTCCGCATGCCCTGTCTTGTATGCTCATTTATGAGGCCCGTCTTCCTCTATCTAACTCTGAGGTTCGAGAGTGGGAAACTGGGGCTGTGACTTCCTGTTTCAGGAAGATTGTATTTGAGTAAAAGTCTTTCTGTGGTCTCAAGTGCAGGCAGCCAGTCCCTGCGGGAAGGGTCAGCACTGTTACTTACAGTGCACTGTGGGCGTGTGATTCATTCTGTACGGCCATGCATAATGCAGTAGTGGGTTTAATCATTCATTATCTTCACCCAGGAAAGTGGATTCAGACGAGGCTGTTTAATACAGAGTCGTTCAATTTATAGTGATATTATAGGATAGAGACACTTCTGTTTTTTTATAGTGTGTGCAGTATTTTTGGAATGTTACATAAATAATATATCTTAGGCAATCATTTATTATATTTAATAATGATGATAATAATTTTAATAGCAATTCAAATATTGAAGCATACAGTATATGATGGACTATACTAATTATCCATGAAGTTTGACAGATTATATTTTAAAATACATATCATCAGCTTCAGTTTATATATGAGAAAATAGATTAAAAGATAAATAATATAGTCAATGCCCTTTGATCTATTGTAAACAGAAGAACAGAGTTTCACATTTGAGTCTGTTTGACACAAAATTCTTTGTTATTAATTACTTCATTAGACACTGGTCAGTGTGCTAAATTCAGGACCATTATTTTAAAAAGAGAATTGGAGTGGTAACAGCTATCATTAGGTGCTGGGTTATGTATATTATACCAATTGTCTCACTTAATATTGAGGCTGTGCATCTAATAAGCCATGTTCTGTCTTCCCCTTGAACAAATGTGAAAACAGGAGCTCTTTAAGATCATGTAACTTGCCATAGATGATTTGCAACCAAGCAGCAGCTCCAGCTGTACCATTGCACACAGAGAAGTCTATCTAGAACCTAATAGGCTGGAGACGAGAAAACTATCGCAGACATCCTTTGCTTCATGCGGCCCTGCTCTCCCTTCTTAGAATAGCTTCAGAACATTTATGTGTGGAGAAAGGTGAAATCTCTTCTCCTTGTGTTTATAGAGCTGTTGGAATCATGGGTCTATGTTTCTGGCCTTAGCTAGAGAGAATAGAAGACCACATTTCCAACTGATCAGCTCATGTGGGCAAGATGTGCACCCCGACCTAAACGTGACAATTGACACAGTGGTCATCAGCTTCCATCATGAGGACCTGGTGTGCTTGGGATCAGGGGTCTCCTCCCTTTCCTACTGTAATTCTGTTGTGGGAGCCCTTTCTCAAGTCCCACATCCCCACACTGCTTCTCGAACCTCATAGAACTAGGGAGCCTAACAGGCAAAGTCAATCCCTCTGTGGACACACTGCAAAATGGATGTCCCATTGACATTGTGAAGAGAAATATTAAGATGAACCTATCCCTTAACCCGAGTCCGTGGCCTGGTCAGAGGATGAGGATGCTAGAGGCAGCTCACACCTAGGGGACCAATGACAGGGAGTTTTGAACTGCAATATGCCTGGGTCTTAGGCATTGGATCCCATCCCACCTTACAGGAGACAGCCAGCTCCAAAGGAACTGCTACAAAATAAGATGCAAGTAAGACCCAAGCTTGTCCTGTTCTTTTTGTTCTTGAATGTAAGTTACACTTGGCCATCAGGAATTGGGACAATGGTTCTCTAGTCACCCTGTGGTCCCAAACATGTGACAAAGTACTAACCAGTTACACTCTCAAACATGAGGAAAAAAGGGGGGATTTCTACAACTGTGGGGACATGACAGCCAACCCCAACCTGAAGGCACCATGTTGCTGCCTGCTCTATCCTACTCAAATAGTGACACTTGCCCCAGAGAGCTCAGACCTGCCTAATAATTTACATATAACTTCCTGTTATGCCTCAATGAACTTAATATGGTACCGGACAGCCCTGAAGAGCCACTGACCTTTGCCTGGGAAGGCTTGTGAGATTCTCATGACCTGCAGGTGAGATAAGAATAAAGTAAGTGTTCCTGATTTATGCTTTTGTAGACTTGCTTATCTCTGTGAGACTGGGATGAAGCGGTCTTTTCTTTACTAAACAAAGGGAAAGAGAAATGACTGAGGGGAGTAAAGCAATTTTCTTGCCCAGATAGGCCACTGATGAAAGATACCAAAAAATATATACATGAATGGAGATATATGCTGCCTTTGCATGTTCAAAGACTCAATTCAGTAAAGCTGTCAGCTCTTTCTGATGTGATACACAAATTTAGCAAAATATGTATCAGAACTGGAGCAAAGTTTTTTTGTATATACAGATAAGTTTATTCTAAAGTTTTGAGGGAGAAAAGGAAATAGAATAATTTAGAAACAATTTTATAGAAAAGTATAGAGTGGAATCTAGGCGTGAAGATGCGTACTTATAAACCCAACATTTGAGAGGTTGAGGTGGGAGAACCATGGTCTTAAAGCTAGCCTGGACAGCATAGTGAGTACACAGTCAACCTAGGTTACACAGTAAGACTATTCTTCCTCTCTCTCTCTCTCTCTCTCTCTCTCTCTCTCTCTCTCTCTCTCTACACACACACACACACACACACACACACACACACACAC
>JAQHUG010000020.1:13949580-13968570 GCA_028555095.1 Dicrostonyx torquatus
ATTTAATTGGGGGCTTGCTTTAAGTTTTAGAGTTTAGAGGTTAGTCCATGATCATCATAGGAGGAAGCAAACAGAACATTTCTGGGGAAGTAGCTGAGAACTTTATATTCTGATCAACAGGCAACAGGCAGAGGTGGAGGGGGGAGGGAGGGAGGGAGGGAGAGAGAGAGAGAGAGAGATAGAGATAGAGAGAGAGAGAGACTAGGCCTGTCATGGGTTTTTGAAACCTTAAATCTCATCCCCAGTGTCACACCTCCTCCAGCAAGACCGCACTTCTCCATCCTTCCCAAAGGTTTCCACTCCCTAAAATAAGCATCAAATGTATGAGCCTGCAGGTCCACTCTCATGGAGTCCACCGCAGTATATAAGTGGGCCATAGAGGGAGGGATCATAAAAGAAAAACCTTCCATCTGAACCTCATACCTCATGCAAAATCAACTCAAAACGGATCAACTTAAATGTGAAATGCAGAAATTATAATCCTTTTTGAAGGGTTTATGATTTTTATGTACAAAGACTATCATAGTCTCCTTGACTGGATAAGAAAGATCATTAGACTAGTCCATAAAGCCTTTGCGTTTAATAGAATTCTGGATGCAACTGGAACATCGCCTTCACGTGTTGGTCTGTATTTCTGATGAAATGGGTGAGGTTTGAGCAGCTGAAGATGGGCAGGTCAAGAACCTGGTGGCTTTTCCCTGTGAATCTGAAGGAGTTTCTGGTGGCCCACCTTGCTTTATGAGACACAATGAGCATGCATGCTCTAGCCAATATAACTTCTCAGAAATTATAATCTATTAAAAATACAAGTCTAGAGCCTGAAACTAGGGCTGGATATTCTTATACATGAAACCAAAACATAACCCATAAAAGAAAAAACTTCAGCAAACTGATTACCCCCAAAATTAGAATCTTTTGTTCTATGAAAAACCATGACATGAAGAGCCAAGTTGCCAAAAGGCTGAAAATAATTTGTATCGAATACAAGAAGACATTCATGTTGCACATGCAACGAATTCTCTAAACTCAACAGTAGAAGTAAGGCCGCTCAATGAGACATGAAGAGACTTTGACCAGAGAGGATATGTGGGTGAAAAACCAACACACTAAAGTGGGTTAAACATAACAAGCATTAGTAGCCTCAAGCCACAATGGACGGTCAGAGCAAACATGTCACAATAGTTAAATTTATTTTTTTCAGTGCCAAATGCTAGCCAGAACAGCTGCAAAGCTAACCTATACATCAAAAGATGTATATTTGTATAATATATATATGCTTATATACTTATATGCTATAAGAATTCACAGAGGATGAGTCAATCGTGTGGTAAAAGGCATTCTGGAAGGTGGTTACAGCTTCTTGGAAGAACAAACACACTTTTGCCTTCCCCACCCACCATGCCCCTGGGCATTATACCAGAGAACTGGAAATCATGTTCACCTAGAAGTCCTCACAGCAATCTTCTCTAGCAGTTCCGTCTGTAACTGTCCCAAGGTGGGAATGATTGGCATGCCCACAGCAGGTGGATGATTAAAGCCAACCGCCTCCCCCGTCTCTCAGAATACTAGTCAGTGGTCCAGAAGAGCGAACTATTGATACATCAGTTGCACTGTGGCATCTTGGAGGCATTCTGCTGAGCCCAGATGCCAATCTCCTACAGTCACAGGCTGTGTGGTTCAGCTGTGCTGGTTTCTGGGGACAGAGAGTCATATAAGTGGGTAGACTCCTGGGAACAGAGCTGGGAGCATTTTATCTCTTTTAGACTCATTTAGGAAATAAACTTCCTGTGCCTCGTTATACTTTTTATTTTAACCTTTAAAGTTTACTTAAATGGCTTTGTCATCCTATAGTGCCCTTCCCTTCAGGGTGACCTCATAGCCTAAGAGAGTTGAGTCAAGCAGCATGAACTATGCCCCACTATACAGTAAGGACAACAGAGAACCAATTTTCTTACAAATCTTTACAGAGCTGAAACTGAAGAAACTGTAAGCACAGGGATGCCTTAAGAATACCAATAGGTTTCAAAGGCCCTGAGCTGTCACACCACGTGAAACCCACTCTTCACTCCTGGGTTTAGCCAGCACACCACAGGTTCTGCAAATTAGGAAAGTGAGAGACCCAAGCGGCCCAGCCTGCACTGAAGAATCTCAAGAGCCACCTATGTGCTTCTTGGTGTCCAGTCTCGCTGCGCACCTACAACTGTCCCACTTGGAGGACAAGTGGGAATGGAGCAGAGAGAACAAGGTATTGGACTGAAGGACCTGGATGGCCAATCAGAAGCAAGATTCTCAAGCTCATTAATAATGCAAAAAAGAGAGTGTGTGACTAGCATGAGAAATATCGGAGAGAAATAAAATCCAGGGAACTATGAGCATAGAAGGCTTAAGAAGTCTGAGGTCGCATTGGGCGGTTAAACGGGTACACAGTCAGGACAAATGCAGAGGGCAGTTCATTGTGTCTAGGCTTTATTTGTGAATAAAATGCGGCCTACTGGCTTGTGTAACTGGTGAGTCCAAAGGCAGAGCTGGTTTGGGGAATGATGACTTGGAAAGCAACCTCTCTGTCTCTCCCTTCTCTACTGTGTCACTCTCTTGACTCAGTTTCCCTGTATTTGTTCTCAGACCTGCTTCTTTTCTAAGTGAGTTCAAACCTGCATCATCCTGAAGCTCTCGGGTACCAAATGTCCTGAGTCCGTGAAGATCCCCATACCCAACTCTTGATACTTTCTGTGGTATGGGTTCAAATGGAGGACTCTGTTGAAATGGGACCAAGTTATGGGGCCACATGAATGCTCAGAAGTGGATTGTCCCCATGCTTGAAATATACAAAGCAGGCAAAAGCCAGACTCTGAAATGCTGACATAGCAGGCGGGCACCCTGCAGCAAAGGCAGAACCAGGCACATGGTGTCCAAGAGTTGGCACAAAGCAGTGGGGTTCTTCAGAGGGGACTAGAGGCACATCCACATGCTTCAGTATTCTGTTAGAAAGGGACTGTGCGTGGGTCCACACAAAGAAACAACTGGACATCCAGAAAGGACATCCACACAGAAGCACAGAAGGTCAAGAGTGAAATGGGAAGGCCGCATTTCTGGAGAACCCCACCGGGCACTCTGAAGTCTCCACACTTCGCGGTTACCCTGAGAGGTCACTTGCTGGGAGTGAAAAGTTCTATTGCCCAGGAAGAGAAGGCCAAGTTGGAGTCCAATCTGGGCCATTTCTTCACACGACAACAGATGCTGGTAACACATGAGGGGTGGAGTAGCCATGCCCACTGTCACTGAGAGTGTAAACTTCTGGAGCCTCTATGGAAATTAATGCACGGGTTTTATACGCACCTTTAATCCAGCACTCAGGAGGCAGAGACAGGCAGATCTCTGAGTTTGAGGCCTGCCTGGTCTACAGAAGGAGTTCCAGGATAGCCAGGGTTACAAGAGAAACCTTATCTCAAAAAAAAAAAAAAACCAAGCCAACAAAAACAATAACAAAAACAAAACAAAACTCCTAAAGCTCTAATGACCTTATGACGTAGCTAAAGCACCCCTGGCAGATTCACAGATGACTGAGTCAACACACTAGAGCTGCATGGCCATCCATGGATCTTGCTGCGTGACTCACAATATCTGGGCAGTGAAGTCATCAGAGATGTCCAGCAAGAGACAAATGGATAGAGATCATGGTAAACATACAAGTGAGCTTTACTCACCTGCAAAGACAGACAAAATCCTTCCATTTGGGAAGAACTGGATATCATGAGGTAACCCGGATTCAGAAATATAAATACTAAACATTTTCTTTCATATTCAAAATCCTGGCTTATATATGTAAATGAATATATATGTACATATACATATACATATATATATAGTCACACCCACACATGTGTGACTTGAAAGCATACGGGGAATATTGAAAGGAGGAAGGGAAACAGTGAAACATTGCAAACATTATTTGTAATGGAGTAGAGGATATGAGCGCTCACATGGCATTCACATACTAAAAAATGTCATAGCGAAATTTATCATTCTCTACAAGAAATACAGCTAAAACGAAAATAAGAAAGGCGTTCAGATCTGTGCTCGCTGGAGAAAGAACACAGGTGGAGGTACCAAGACCTGAGCTCAGTGCCGTAATAAAGATAGTTCTATGCTGCCATAAAAATTAGACAGACCAAAGGCATGAGACAGAGGAGTAGAGAGAGACCAACACAGCTGTGTCCACTGACGTTTTGGCAAAAGTGGCTCCAACACGCAGTCGACCAAATGTTCAACCAATGGTACTGGGAAAACTGAGAACCCATGTGCAGAAGAGTGATCCACATCTCCCACGCTGTACAAAAATCAATTCAAAGTGGACCAAAGATCTTAATTTAAAACCCTATGACACTGAAATGCTGGAGGAAAAATATACTGTCCAAGACACTGGGGCAGGCAAGAACTTTAAACAGAACCCCAGCGGCACAGTCCAACAATCAACAGATGTGACTACGTGAAGTCAGTGTATCTACAGGGCAAAGGAAACTATTAGACCGTCTGTGGAATGGGAGAGCATCTTTCCCAGCTACACTCATCCAGAACTTCACAAATAACTTGTAATGCATGCATGTATACACTTATAATGTATGCATGTGTATGCTAATAATGCATGCATGTATCTGTGCTTAAAATGCATGCATGTATTCACGTAAAGCCATGAGTGCAGGTAATGTCTCACAAGTTTAAAAGGCGGCCAAGAGAGGGTGACAAATGAGGAGGAAGGTGAAAAGGCAAAAGGATACAAGAAATGAGACATGAACCTATTAGTTCCTAATTTCAACTTGGTGACAGCTTTAGTTTTTAATGATGATGTGTGAATTCAACTTTCTGCTATTGAAGTGGCAAGAATCATGTTTGCCAAATAATCCAGTGTGTGCTCTTCCTTTGGGGCATGATGGTGAACACCAGGCTTTCTTTTTCAACCCACTGGGCACTGGTGAAACAGGAAGTAGATGAGACGAGTCACCGAGTGTGTTTGTCACACTGCCCCTCTTGGAAAAGTGATTGTTCTGGTGGATGGACATGGACTTGAGAGATGGCTCAGTGGTTAAGAGCACTGGCTTCTCTTCCAGAGGACCCAGGTTCAGTTCCCAGCACCCACACAGTGCCTCCCAACCAGCTGTAACTCCAGCCTCAGGGGCTCAGGTGCACGCTGAGCACCAGGCCTGCACATGGCACACAGACGTTCATGCTGGACAAACATCTCTATACACAAAATTAAACAATAAAACCTTTAGAAAATAAATAAAAGTCAGCCGGGCGGTGGTGGCGCATGCCTTTAATCCCAGCACTCGGGAGGCAGAGGCAGGCGGATCTCTGTGAGTTCGAGGCCAGCCTGGTCTACAAGAGCTAGTTCCAGGACAGGCTCCAAAGCTACAGAGAAACCCTGTCTCAAAAAACCAAAATAAGTAAATAAATACTACAGTAGTATTATTTAACATACAAGTTGTGTTGCTGTACACGAGGCCAAGTGTGGACTCTTGGCGATGCCAGGACTGGCGGCTACCCTTCAAGCCAAGAGTGAAAAGAACACAAGCAGCCCAGAAACCTGGTCTGTATGACAGTGAATGCCATTTTGAAACTTTTCAAACTTATCTTTATTTCTGAGATCTTTGAAACCTTTTAACTTGCAGGAAATTTGAGTGTGAACATACTTCCCATATGGGAAGATGGTCTGACACATGTTGCCATGTGCTTAGATATACATGCACATGTGTGTAAATACCAGCATATGGCTGTGCATGGTGTTTAATTGTCCCTGCTCCAAAGACTACTTGAGACAAATGCACTGGAGATTCGAAGTACGTCTGTGGTCAGAAATCACAGCATCTAGCCTGTGTTGTTTTCACCCCTTTGTAAAAACCACTGAATTCTTACACTATGCAGGTGCATAGGAAAGGTTAGATGCTGGCATTGGGTCAGCTCCTTAGTCTGGGCAGCACCCACATTAGGCATCTCTTCCCAGTCTTGTGCACGTTTTCGGTTTATTATCTACTCCTTGACATCCTGAGTAACCAGTAAGCTCTTCCTTCCTCCTTGGACAGAGGGACAACCCAGGTGTGCAGCGCAGTGGCATCTGACTTTGTTAGGTCCTTAGAGGTAGGCCCTAAAGAAGCCACAAACCAAATTCCTATCTGCTTCCTCAGCCACAGAGATTCTTCTGGACGCTGAGGCAAAGCCTTCGAGCTCACCTCCTCTGAGGCTGGAGAGATGGCAGAGTGGTTAAGAGCACTTGCTGCTCTTCCAGAGGGTCTGAGTTTGGTCCCCAACACCCACGTCCTGAGCTCACAATCAACTGTAACTTCTGCTCCAGGGCACCCATCTCGACCTTCCAGCCTCCACAGATACCTACACACTCTTGCCACCCACTCATACGGACACATATATGCAAATAAAGAATGAAAGTATTATCTTGGAAAAATGCCACTTCTCTGTCATGATAGCAAGAATGTTCCTAGTGACCCCACCTCTGGGCTCCTGAGCTCAGAGGACTGATTACAAATGTCCTCTGTAGTTCCTCCTTTTCCACCTTAGAGGAGTCCCGGAAGTGACCTCGACCGTCGGGATGGGAACGTTGGCGTGACACTTGTGAGTTCTGTTGAGCAGGAGGCGGAGGCTGGCTTTCATTTCTCAGGCTCCTCTCCCACTGGGAGGGAACTTCTACAGTGCCTGCTTCTACTGCCACGACTTTTAAATTAAAGACTTCTGAAGGAAAGGGAACTGTTTATGACTGAAAACCGAATTAAAGATTACAGTTAAGTAGCCTGACTCACCGGCCACCTGAGGGTGATTCACCCAAGGAAATCTCCAACCGAAGCCGTTATTGCAGTGACCAATTAAGACCCGCCTTGGCTTCCTGGGTTTTGCACGGAGGCTCAGAGATAGAACAGTGGGGCAGGAGTGAAAGTTCCCAGAAGCCAGTACTAAAGGGCTGTACACCTCCACTGATGGGGTACCAACTCATTACACACTTCCTCTCTCTCTCCCCATCCTTTGCAATTCCTGCTCCTTTGCCAATTGTGTCCGGATGGACTAAGCAGGGCACATTGCTTTATGGAACAACAGAGAACATTGCATCAGACTCAACAATCCGGGTTAATCTAGGTTCCTGCCTCTGTGCTGCTAAGCACAGGCAGGTCGTCTATCGCCTCTGAGCTTTATTTGAGCTAAACTGAGATAAGAGTAGTGTTTGCCTAATAGGTTTGCAGTGGAACTGAGTGGAGGTGTTGTGTGTGGAAAACATCGCCTCAGTTCTGCCCACCTGCTGTTCCGACCCCAGCCCTTCTCTCCTCAGCTGGCCAGGATGCTCACCTAAGCCTCGGGTTTCAGTCCTCAGAGCGTGCTTGATAGAGATTTGAATAAGATGTTCCAGGTAGAAAACTGGGCTGGAGGATAGACCCAGGAAGTCCTTTGTCCCTGGCAAGTTGCTACAGACTTTGGGGGTTACTACAAATAAGCAGATTCTTGTTTTTGTTTTTGTTTCTAAGTGGTTCTTGCCACCCCCTACTTATGTCAGAAGTCTCCTGACTAGACTTTCAGTCAGGTCGCCCCAATCCCCAAGCACCTCTCGGCCTCCTCAGGTCTTCCTTCACTCCAAAAACAGGAAATGGCCCCTGCTGTCTGAAGTGACATCACAGGACTCACAGCTAAGAAGGAAGCACGAATAAACAGGTGGCTGGGGGTGGGAGGGTGAGGCCAATAGAAGCCTAAAGGGCAGCTGTGAGACAGGCAGGAAGGGGTGGGGTTTGGGGTGGGGCTAAGTCCAGGCGTCTGTAAAAGTTTATCAGAAAAAGATGGGATGGAGCTAAGGGTGCCCTGGGCTCACCCACACTATGGTCCTGAACCAGGAGGCATTACAATAGTGTGACCTTAGAAAACTGTCCCAAATCCTCTGGGACAGAGGGAAGATAGCTCAGCAGCGGCTTGGTCAAGAGCCCCTGTTAGGGGGATGTGAGTTTTAGGCTTTGGGGGGGGGGGTGGTCTGTAATAACTCTCCTGGTTATAGCATGAACTCTCTAACTGTCCTTATTCTATTGTCACGCTATTGTGTTTGTTTAAACATAATTAGACCAAGATCAGCCTACATGGCCAAGGACTGGCCAGACTTACAGTGACTCCATGTTGATGCTTACCTCTGAATGCCTCATGGCACACTCCTCCCTGAGCCAGGAAATACCTGGGGTTAAGGTTGGGCTTAGTTGGAAAGATTACCTCAGTGATGAAAAAAAACAAGGTTTGGTTGAGTTATGGCAGAGTGCCCCCAGATAAGCAGAGAAGCAACACTGTATAAATTCTGCTTATTTTTCAGGAGATTCTTGATTTTTATGAAACATTTCCAAGTCTGTCTTTTCTCATTAACTTTTGATATTTGGAAAATATTGCTTGTTGGATGCACCGAATCAATTTGTTTCAAGGTACCAGAAAAAAAAAAATCTCGTCGATAGAGTCAGCATTGAATTTAGACCCGTGGTCCTCAATCTTCCTAATGCTGAGACTTCAATACAGTTCTCCATGCTGTAGTGACCCCCAATCATAAAATTATTTTCACCGCTACTTTACAACTATAATTTTGCTCCTATTATTAATCTGATATGCAGGGTGGTCTTAGGTGAGCCCTGTGAAAGGGTTGTTTGACACCCCCCCAAAGGAGTTGTGACCCACAGGTTGAGAATTAGCCATTGTCATTTTGAGAAAACCATTGCTCCCTGTATCTTTTGCCACTTTCTTCAATTTCTTGGAGTTTTACAATGTTCTTCACTGAGCAATAGCATTGCCTTTTATTCTGAAGCTGAAAGTGCTGTCTCCTTCCCTCCTTCCTTCCCTCCTTCCTTCCCTCCTTCCTTCCTTCCCTCCTTCCTTCCTTTCCTCCTTTCTTCCTTCCTTCTTTTCTTCCTTTCTCTCTTTCTTTTTTCATTGTTGGAGAGAGATCCTGGAAAATTTTTCATGCTTGATAAATTACCATTGAGCAACATCAGCAGCTGATGAGTTTTCCAATATCTTAACTCTAGTGTCAAAGTCTGGGCTTGGGGGTCAACTCAGTAGCTAAAGTGCCTGTCTCACACACACACACACACACACAAAAAAAAAAAAAAAACAAAAAACGAGGACTTGAGTTCTATACTAGAATCCACATACAAAGAGCACTCACTTGGAAGACACTCACGTGGAAGCAAAAGCCAGCCAGGTCCCTAGCATTCCCTGGCCAACCAGCTTAGTGTAAATGGCCCATTTCCAGACCAAGTGAGAGACCCTGTCTCCGAACCCAAGAGGATGGTACTTGAGGCCTGATGTTCAGGGTTGACCTCTGGGCCTTCTTGTTTACATAGCGTGTCTATGCATTTTCAGACAGAGAGGAATGGAAACCATTAAATAACCAATGCCTGGGATTTCAACGGTAAAATGTGACTGAAGTCTTCCGCTTCAGAAAGCAAAACCTGTTCACTAACTATGAGAGGAATCATAGAAGTTGATTTATGGCATTCTGGCTAACAAGCAAAACAGAGGAGCCCCCTACGCCACAGTTTCCCAGATTGTAACGACGTTACAAGGGAGCTGGGTTGAAAAGCGGTCTTCAGACAGAACTCGAAGCTCATTGGACCAGGAACGCTGTGAGGGGCCGCAGTCTTCCTGTGAGGTCGAAGTCTGAGGACGACAGCTGCACATGGGACTTCTTGCTATGACTGTTGAGTCTGAGCTGTCTCCACAGGCTCACGCTTTTCAGGTTCCCCAACTGGCATGCTGGAATGGGGCCTGTGGAACTTTTAGGAGGTGGGCCTGGCTGGTAGAAATATGTCACTAAGGGTGAACCTTTGAAGTTCTAGCCTGGCTCTGGTCCTGTGTTCTCCCATCTACCACGGTGTTCAACCCTCTGTCAGTGCTACAAGCTGCCTTGGGCTCTGCCATGCCTTCCCTACCACCGTAGGCTATGCCTCTCCCAAACTATGAGCTAAAATGGTTTCTCTGTGTCCCTGTCAGAATCTTGGCAGTGTGATGCAAAAATCTAACAAAATCCCTTAAAGAACTCAGGGACCCTGTGAAGAGTGGTAGGCGTCCATCCTTTTTGATAGCAGCCATTCTGAAGGACCGGGTTCCACCTCAGTACAGCTACGGGCTGGCTCACAACCCCAAGTGTGCACTGGCCAGCGAGAGAGAGGAGATGGACTCCAAGAGGCCAAGCACTGCCTTGAAATTCCATTAGTGGAGTGTAACTGCTACCCTTAGTTTTCAAGGCTATCAAAATGCAAATCCAGTAGGTAAAGTTAGTGCCTTCCTCCATTGCCAGGTTCTTACGTAACCCAAGGTGCTTTAGGCTCCTACCTGAGGGAAGGGCTGAGGGATCTAAAGGGCACTGAGAAAACTGCACCACGTAAGAACTAGGTAGAGCAGGACATAGCAATGTGCGCTTGGAACTCAAGCTCTCGTGAGGCGAAGGCAGAAGGGTTGAGAGTTTGAGGCTAGCCTAAGCTACGCATTGAGAGTGTGTTTTATTAAAACAAAAGGAGGAAGAGGAGAAGGAGAAGAGGACAGGAAGATGACTTGGAAGTGGAGGACTGTGATGGCTCAGGGATTGAGAGTGCGTCCTGCTCACAGAGAATGGGGGTTCGACTCCCAGCATCCACATCTGGTAGCTCACAACTGCCTATGAGTCCCGATCCAGAGGGATTTGACACCTCTGGCAGCAGCAGGCAGTAGCACTCACGTGCTTATACCTCCTCCCCCAACTCTATAATGTAAAATAAAAGCTAAAAAGTAATAATAAACAGGACTTGCCTTCAGTGGTCTCACACACACAAACACATGCCCACTTTTGAAAAGTCACATTTTGCCTAGAGCATGACCGTTCTCATAAATGATTACACTTAGAAGTCTCCCTTGTGACCACGACGGCCACAAAAGTAAGAGATAGCAAAGCAAGACAATACAACGAGGACTTCTTGGAAGCAGGGATGATGGCCTGCCCTCTAATTTTCTGCCTGGAGGGGGACGAGTGCCCCTATAGCCTTGAGCCAGGAGGCGGAAGAGTCCTCCTAAGCCGGGTTAATGACACTGTGGGTAATTCTGAATAAGAAAGAGGAGCAGGCTGCTACTCTTGGGACTGCTTGCATTCTACAGAAACAGATGCTGCTCCACAGAAGAGAAGTCACCAGCCTGGGAGACCGGAAGCACTGGGACCAGGAGGTCAGAAGTGAGATGCTAGGCCTCAGCAGTCCTGATGGGCCACGATGGTGTATGTCTTCACCCAGAAAAGCAGCTCCTGCACCAGTGGCCTTGGGGGACTGTCTCTGGAACCCTAATTCTGGCTGTCAGACTCTGTGGTTCCGAAAGTGCTGCTGTTGTTGTTTCGTTGTGCGTTTTGTCGATGCTAAGACTAGAGCAGGGTATACTCACAGAACAAGGACTCCATGACTGAGCCACACCCCGGTCGCCACAGTTCTTCCAAATCATACAATACTTCTCCGAAACAGACGATTCGGGTTAGATTTTAAAAGTAGAGAATTTGGGATGGAGAGATGGTTCAGTCCAGAATGTGTCTGTCTCACAGTATGAGAACCCGGGTTCAGGTTCCGGCACCCACATAAAAAGCCATAAGTAATTATACACCTAGCTATCACCCCAACACAAGATGGGGGGAAAAGGAAACAGGTGTGAGTGTAGACATGTGGCCCCGGAGTTCATTGTCTGGCCAGCCAAGCAGAACCATGTTTGGTGAGAGACCCTGTCTCAAAATTTAAGGTGGGCAGTGATTGAGGAAAACACCCTATGATCACCTAGCCTATACACACATGTGAGTGTGCATGCACTTACATGAACGTGTCCATATACAACACACACATCCCGTAAAACACATGCGAAAAGCAAACAGTTGGGCATGGTGGCAAACACTGGTAATCCTGGTGTTGGAGAGGCGGGACAATGGAAATCACGGGCCAACCAGTCTAGTCTAATTAGTGAGCTCCCAAGTGAGGCCCTTTCTAAAGGAAGAAGGAGGATGAGCCTCAGGAGTGATGCCTGAGGTGGTCCTCTGACCTCTGTGAACCCCTACACGCACACACTCACACCCACACCACACACACACACACACACACACACACACATACACACACACACACACACATTATTTATATGATCTGGAATTTGGTGTAGGGTGGAACGGCCTTCCATGGTAGCCAGGGCAGCCATCAGTGTCAAAAAAAAAAAACAAAAACAAAAAACAAAAAACAAAAACCACTTCCCTAAAAATAAGAAAGTGGCAGGGAAAACAGCTCTTCTCTCCGAGACCATAGGCTTCACAGTCCATGCCTTCCTTGCTGACAAGCCTAAGAGTCACACAGGGGGCTCCTCTGTACTTTACACCTTAAGTGAAAAGAATGAGCTTTGCTTCCAGGCCCTCAACGGTGAGTCTAGGAAGCCCAAGCAGCCATAACAACACAGCGAAGAGTTACACAACATGTCTGTAGCTCTCAGCACACATAGTCTGATCCGGGTCAATGACAGATGCCACTCACAGACAGCGTGTCCTGCTGTGTCATACAGTTATTACCCTGAAGTTGGCCCTCAGAGTGTCACCACTGTGGCCAGCGGAGGAACTGGGACTCTTGTCATGGTGAGAGACACAGGGAGGAAGGTTGGTGTTAGTGTGTCCATGTGGACTGTGTACCGTGACCTGCACAAATCTCTAGTTGTCTTTATACTGTGGCCACAGGACACCAGCCAGGCCTAGTCTAGACGGGCTATCTTATAGGAGAGTTTTGAAATTCCTGGCCACCGTCCTTATTAATCACCGGGTATGAATTGACAAAAGAAGTAGCATGGGCTCACCACACACGTGCACACACACACGCACACACACACAGAGTTTGCATTCTTTTACACTTCTTTGGTATTTTAGAAGAAGCCTGGACTTGGAGCAGTCAGGATAACCAACTCACTGTCTCAGTCTATCAGTGCCTTGGACCCATACAGAGCTGGAGTTGGGTTCAGGACATGTTTAAGCTTGGCACACACTGGTCTTTACATAATAGGGGATCCATGTGGGTCACGTGTCCCACTGAGTTAAACACAGTGGGGGTGAGGGGAGAGCAAGGAGAAAGAGACTTCATGCCCATGCTACTGTCGTCGTCTTCTTCTTCTTCTTCTTCTTCTTCTTCTTCTTCTTCTTCTTCTTCTTCTTCTTCTTCTTCTTCTTCTTCTTCTTCTTCTCCTCCTCCTCCTTCTCTTCCTCCTCCTCCTCCTCCTCCTCTTCCTTCTTCTTCAGATAAAACCCCAACCAATTGCTCTCTATGTCAGGCAACCATGTGTTTTTTTTTTGTTTTTTTTTTTTCTGTGCAACAGCGATCTTTTCTCCAAAGACAGGCCTTGTTACTAATCTCTTCCTAATTTGCCTTCATTAAAGCTCCTTGGACACCCAGATAGCACTTATCGTGGAGACAGGGAGAACTATTTTCCAGTTAAAATAAATCTATCATTGTTTTCCTTTATCATATCTATTGTATGCCATTGTAATTATTAAGCTTAGCTTTTACAAATAGACTACCGTTTGCTTTGGGGCCCACAGAGAGCCATCTGTGCTGATTTAATGCGGTTCTGGCTGAAGGCAGCACCTGGGGTGGAATAACTTCTCAAGGTCTTCCCAGTGCTCCTGTGGAGGGAAGGCAAGACTTCTAAAAATATGAATTTTTGCCTGTAACAAGCACAGAATCCAGCGCCCTTGAGAGTGCCATAAAGATTTGCAGGTTGCTACTGTCCTCTTGTGGTAAGTAGCCAGATCTGCAAGCAAAAACTAAAGACTCAACAGCCATTCCCACCTCTGTTGTTTAGGCTTGGGGTCATAGTGTGAAGGGATGTTGACTTATAAACTCTACACACCCTTCACAGTTACAAATCAGTGTAGCACATTACCCAGTAAGTCCAGTTACTTTCCACGTGACACAAATGTCCACATTCAAATTAGAATTCTCAGACCAAATGCAAGGAGCTGAGCTCTGTCATAGAGTTCTTGCTTAGCATGCCTGAGGTTCTGAGCTTGTCTTTGTGCAGGCTTATGTGAGAGAGGAGGATGGACATGACTGTGTGTGTTCATGACAATGATGTGGGAGGACCATGGGTGTCCTCTCCCACTCTCTGCCTTATTGCTTGAAACAGAGTATCACTGGGCAGTCAGCTCTGGGGATCCTCACATCTCCTCCCTGCCATTCTGTGATCACACACACACACACACACACACACACACACACACACACACGCACATGCACACGTGCATGCACAGAGCCATGCCCAAGATTTTTATGAGTGCCTGAGACTTGAACCCAGGTCCTCATGCCTGCAGACTAAGTGCTCTGACCCACTGAGCTACCTCTCTCTGGTTTCATGAACTTCATCAATACAAGGCATTAAGAAAGGTGCTAAAAATGGAATAAGATGAAAGACATTCTCTGGGCAAGGCTGCATGATTCGGCAGCAGAGCCCTCAATGGCATATGCAGGTCCTCCGCACAGTTTTGCATTTCTCAGGCTTCCTGGGACGTTGTGTAAGCAGGAGACATAGTCGCCATTAGTCTCCAGCTCAGCATCCTTCTCCACACAGCTCTGTTATGTGGCATGCACGCAGGGGCTACTCACTGACCACGTGGGTATCTCCCATCATTGGCTAAGCTCCATCCTCTGAAAAGCATCTCCTGCCACACTCCCTGGGTCAATTGCACAGCCAGGAACAAAACCAGGAAGCAGACTGTAAACTCCAGGAGCTGTGTTGAAACCATTTTTTTAAGAATTCTGATTTTCCACACTCTAGAGAACAATCGAGAAGCTGGTGGACGTGGAGTAGCTTGAGATCTTCAGACAAGGAGGGTGTCTAAGCCAGTTGGTCTAGTCTGTCTTGGGTCAAGCAATAGAGGTTTCACTTAGTCAATGTTCTAATGTCCTAGGTTTTTGCAGCAAAAAAATAAAGAGTCTATGGTCCCAAATTAAGGGCTGAAAGTGACCAGTGGATTGGGCATACATTATCCACCTGTGTTGTCCTTGTCACCTTTCCCACCTGAGTGTTGGCGTTGCCACTGACCGGTGGTTACAAGCAGTGGACCGTGCATTGTTCTCTGAGAGAGGTGACTAAAGCTTGCCACTTTTGTACGTGGTGTCCCAGCGTGGCCAGCCTTTCTCTCTGAGAGTAGCTTCCCTGCTAAGCTGTATTGAGACACAGTGGATTTCATCCTTCACATTTTGAATACTGTGGTTGCATTTTCTATGTTCTTCCTATATGTCTGAAAGACTAAGGTGACAGCAAGCATGCACAAATGTATTTTATTTGTATGTTTGATTAGTCACACTATTAATTATGACTGTCGATGTTAATTGGCAGATGAGGTTAAGATAAAAGTATTTGTGTATTAGAAATAATGTCAATAGATGATAAAATAGCAGATATTGCAGAGTTAATAAATTATTTTAGAATATTTTGGCTAGAAAAGCTGTGTACCCCATTGGTCTAAAATGTTAGTAGTTCTGACCCAAGCCTCCTGGCACAACCAACAGTCATTCCATCTCTAATTTTGGCTAGGTTTGGGGGTCATAGTGCAAAGGATGTTGGCATATAAATTCTACACACACTTCATGGCTACAAAGCAATGTAGCCCAGTGAGAGGGTGGCAGCCCAGGGGGCAACTGAGGTGACACAGACTCCTGCACATGCTTTCCTTCAGAGCACAGGAAATCGGCCCACAGGTACCGGTATGCAGCTGGAACAAACCCGTCTGAACGATAAAAGGTAAATGTGCAATGGGGTTGGTACGCCAGCTCTGCACAGAGGCGCGCGGCCTCAAAGATTTCTGAGTTTATAAAGCAGATAACTTCGCAAAAAAAAATTCATTTATTTTTTGATGATGCGTACACTCAAGAAATCAGTTTTTAACGTTCACAGGCAGCAGATGCCAAATTGCAGCAACTAACTAGCGAGTGCGTCTCAGAAAGTAGTAAAATCCGACTTCATTATTAAGTTTACTGTTAAATGAGCAAAGGAAGACAAGCGTCTCCCCCATTAGCAGAGCATGTGCAACATCTGTCCACGGGAATAGGCAGGACCGTGTTCGGTGTGGGTTTCTCCTTCTGGAAGCCATGACTGACTGGCAGGCATGGAGCATTTCTCCCTGATCCCAAACGTCAATCAGATCTGGAAACATAATCTCGAAATCCCAACCCCCTTCTTTTCTGTCTTCCTTCCCGCTGCCTTCCCTCTCCCGCTTCTTTCCTCCTTTGTGTTTTGAGGACGCTGGTGAAGGGTGAACCCTCATCCATGGAGACAGGGGTAGGCCCCGAAAGTCAGAACTGTGTGCCCCAGACCCTCTTAGGCTGTGGCCCCTGTCCCCAAGGCAGCAGACAGGAAGACGCTGTTCCTTAGAAGGAGCATACACAGCTGGAGTTAGTGTTGGATCTTTCCTTCTCCATCCCCTTTTTTTCTTTCCGGAGGGGGTTTCAACACTTCAACACTTATTTGGAAACAGTGAATGACAGTTTTCAAATGATCCAGAGAAGACTCGGTGTTGGACTTGCTGCCTTGACTTCACACCTTGACAGTGAGAGAGCCATGTCCCTCTTGAAGGACAACTCAGAGTTAGCCCAGAGACAAGGCCGACTGGAGTTGTAAGCACCCTCCTGCTGCCTAGCTTGGTGGCTTTAATGGTTTTGCTATCTGTTAAAATCTCTGCGTCTTTAGTACTCTTCTTAAAAATAACCAAAACTCACTCCAACCATGTGTGGACACAACCTTGTGAGGAACCAGTGTCTTCCTGTCTCCTGCACTGGTGACAGGGGCAACACCCCTGAGAAATGCACCTGAGCCCCCCACTTTACAACACACTTTGCCCCAGACTCTATCCCTTCTTTTTTATCCATCCTGAGACTTGATATCTTCATTTCATAATAAGAAACTAAGGATCAGTCTCTTTATGGGACTGATTAAAAACCAACCACATTGTTTCAAAAATGAGAACCACAGAATGAAAACCTAGGTCTTACCTTGAAGGCCCCACTCTTTGAGAACAACAGCAAGGGGTGGGGGCATGGAGGTAGCTAGTCTCCCTCTTAAATACTGCCTGGGCCCATAACACACATGGTTCATCCCAGAGAAACATTTGAGATAAGTAAGTAGTACATCTGTGTTCTTATGTGGGACTGCAAAGAGACTTCACCAGTTGACAAGGATGTCAGGTGGAGAGGAAGGACTTTTTTGAGTCATTATAAGCTCAGGCTGAGGCTCAGGACAGAACAAGAGATGAGGGCACTGCTAAGCCCTACACCAGGAAGAGGAGCAGCAAGAGAGGTGACAGAGGAGCATGGCCCTGGGTCTCTGAGAAGCCCTTATCCTCGTCAGGTGTACCTCCCAATCTTTGGATGGAGTCCAGGGAATATGAGACAGGAGGAGCCCCAATGCCTTGGGGTGGGACCTGACTTAAGCCCTCCTTTGGAGTTAAGCCTTCTCTCCCCCCCCCCACCTCCAGGTACTGAAAAGTAGAACCTTTAAGCCAGTCTCATGTGTCCTTATGGTGACAGGGACTATGGAACAGCAGGACCATGGGGCCTGAAAGACTTTTTAGATATGATGAACAGGGATGCTAGGTCCACCTGATCTGGATCCATACAGGGGCCAAGCATTTGGAAGAGGCTGGGCAATGATCAAATGGTCCTCATTGACGTTCTCCTCCTACACGGGACAATAGAACAAAAGTCTGGTGCAGGTGTGTGTGTACACATATGCATTTGAAACATGGGGGAACCCAAGTTAATGGAACTGGCTTTAAACTGATGAAATCTGAGTTTTCTGCTGCCAGGTAGAGTAAGACCCAGAGCTAGAAACTTCGGAAATAAAAGCTACATTTATTTATACCCAAAAACATGTGGACTTTCTATTTATTCCTATTTGGCTCACTTAGTTTCAAAGGGTCAATTAAAGCATTTTTCAAATACAAATTCCAGTGTCACTAGGAAAAAGAAAAACACTGCCCTAAAAATAGAGCAGAGAATTAAAATAGAATTCGCGATGACTCCACCATGTGGGGAAGATGCATCAGTTCCAGGTCAGTCGTGGAGAGTCCCCATGCTGGTGACATTTAAGTTTGTACGCCCAGCACCCTCACCGCACATGTCCCCCCACTAGAGCATCTAACCCTCAGTGTTGAATTCAGCATAGACCGGGAGGAGAAGGCTGTTCCTGTTCACAGACGGTCCTGACCAAGTCTCTATACAGCAGCGCAACAGGGACTTAGAGAATTAAGAAACTCTACAGCCAGCTGTGGTGGACCACACTTACAATCCCAGTGCAGGGGAGGCTGAGATTGGAGGATTGCCTTGAGTCGAAGGCAACCTGAGCTAAAACACAGTAAGAGACCTGTTTCAAAATAAAAAACCAAAAATAAACAAAGGGAAAGAGGGGGAGACAACCATCATTATCATCATCGTCATTAGCATGAGCACGGCTCACTGGCTCATTCCTAGACATCTCAGATACGCAAACACTACGTCTAGCAAGAGCTAAAAATGCTCAAAACCAGCCCAAGAAACTCATAAGACTTTCTTTCAAAATCAGAAACACAGAGAGCTGGGACTGGAGCTCAGTGGTGGAGCAATTGCCTGATATGTACAAAATCTTAGGTGTAACCTCCAGTAGGGCAAGAGAAAAGAAAAGAAGAGCACTCGTGGTAGTTGTCACATGCATACATTCTTTTTAAATTGAGCTTGGGTATCTCTGACTTGCCCACTGAATGGAGACATGACCAGCTCTCGGTTGTGAGGCAGGGGGATTGGGCAGGGCAGAGAGGTTTCTAGCAAGCAAAGTGGCTGAGGGTGGGGTGGAAGTGGGAGCCACAGTTTATGAACAAAGAACATGGGGATCTTTGAAGCAAAAGTATGCTTGGGTTCAGGCAGAGCTCTGGTCCTGGCTTGGACTCCCACGAGGCATAAGCAAAGGATG
>JAQHUG010000020.1:13991936-14037796 GCA_028555095.1 Dicrostonyx torquatus
CGTGGAAGGAAACAGGCTTTCACACCATTACAGTTTAAAGGCCGCTTCAGACTTCTCTCGTCTACCACGTGACCTTGCGTTTATTATCTCCCCCAAAAAACCATCCTGCCCTCAAAGCTCTCTCAAAACCATTCCTGCTCTGAAAAATGCTCTCTCTACCCTTGAGGAATTTTTCTATTCTTATTCCTTTTTCCGGGGCACCTCCCCCAGCACACACACACCTACATTCTTTCACCCGCTTTGGAGATAGCCACTTCTCCTGGAGCAATCTACAAATGAAAAGAAAGGCTGGAACAAAACCTTCATCTATTGTCTTTCTAAATTGTCGGCCTTCAGCTACGAAGCTGCATGGCGTCCTCAGGCTGGCAGGTATCAGAGCCCACAGTAAAGCGCCCATGTGCCTCCTGTTTTCAGAGGTCACTGTGCAGGGCTGACCAACACCTGATAAGCGTCTGAGCAGAAAGGGGCTTCAGTCGGACCCGGCTGTAAAACTTTACTTGTGCCACTGTGTGACCTGTGAGTCAGAGCAGGTGACATAGGAGAGGGAGAAGCTTTGGAAGGATGCTGCTGAGGCCCAGGTGAGAGACATGACATGTCAATCAATGGACCCGATGTAAACAGTATTCGAGAAAGCAACTCCAGTTAAGTGTGGTGAAGAAGTGTTGTTACTCCAGCCACTGAAAGCAATGCAGGGCTCTTGCCAAAGTAAAAAAAGAAAAGAAAATACCAGAAAGGAGCCAAAGAGCCATGAAGGGGTCAAGGAACCACCAGGAAAATACAAAACCAAATAGGAAAGCAGTTCTGTGGGAAACGGACTTGCTAATGGCATTGTACTTTGGCTCTGGGTGATGCGGTCAGAGGCTTTGGATTTACTTTAGGGGTAAGTTTTACCCCATAACCCTCCAGCATTTGCTGGGCATCTACCAGTGCTGATGTCTCCGCCCTGGGTGTGAAGCAGCCCCGCCCTGCCCAGCTTGCCCCACACAACCAAATGAAAGTGATTTCATACAGAATAAACTGAAAGTTTAAAGAATCTGTCCCAGAAATGCTGGGGTTGCATGACGCAAATGCTTAATCCAAATGTAATTGTCTGCTTGAGCCTCAAAACTCAGTTTCCAAATTGCTTCAATGTAGTTTAGCATCTCCGGGTCCCAGGATGAGGGGAATACAAACATCCTCTTTCTTAAGGACTGGCTTGCAGGTGACAGTTTATGAAGTCAGCATGGCATGGTTTGAAAAAAATCAAACATGCAAGATAATATGACAACCATTAAGAATGAGTGAAAATAGAAATAAGAATCAAGAAATAGCAGAGAAGTGGATACAAGCAGCCACGGGGAGAAGAGAGGGCAGCAACGCAGGCCTCAAACACTAGAATCGGAAGACCTTATACTGACGTGCTCTGACCGAAAGAACTTGGCTGCTACAAAAATATTGTTCCAGCCATGGAGAGGAATGAGGCAATTTTCAGGACACAGATCTCACCATCTTCTAACCTATCAGCAGAATTGTCTCAGAGAACTCCAAAAGGGCTCTCCCGGTTAGCCTCAGCTGTCAGCTTGACATAGCCCTGAGTTGTCTGAGAGCCTCAGCAGACTTCCTCCATCAGACTGGCCCATGGATCCATGGCATAGGCATGCGCTCTCGCGGGGAGGGGCATTGCTAATTGATGTGAGAGGGGCTTCATCCATGGGAAGGCAGACCTGGGCTGTAGAAGAAAGGCAGCTGACAAGAACCTAAGAGCAAGGTGGTGTCTTTCTTTGCTCCTGCTCTGACTTCCCTCAGCAAAGGCCTATGACCCAGAAGTATAAGCCAAATAACCCCCTTCCTTTCCAAGTTGTTCTTGAGCAAGGGTCTTCTGAGAGCCAGAGAAAGCAAACCAGAATGTGTAGTGTGTGTGTGTGTGTGTGTGTGTGTGTGTATACATACACATACGTGCAGGAGAGAACAAGACGGAAAAGGTTGCGAATACAGGACAAATCAAAGCTAGCCAAATCAGAGAGAACTGTGGAAGCTGGGGTTGAGGGAGGGACCACTGGGTGAGCACCTACTGAGCATGCTCAAGGGCCTGCATTCCATCCCCATTAATGAAGAAAACGAAACCAAACCTACAGCTGGCATAATTTTAGGTCGTTTGATACAGTATACCTCTTAGAAGTCATCTGTTAAGATTAAAACACCTTCAGCGCATGGAGAGCTGCCTTGGGGGTGTGTATATTGCTATCCTTGCTGTAACGCCAACAAAAGCAGCCTGGGGAGGAACACGGTTTATTTCATCATAAAGCTCATATTCTGTTACGGAGCAAAGTCAGGGCAGGAACCTGGAGGCAGGAACTGAAGCAGAGGCCATGGAGAAATACTGCCCGCAGGCTAGCTCCTTCTGGCTTGCTCAGCCTGTTTCCTTACAGCAGCCAGGCATGCCCACGTCACCCATTAATCAAGAAAATTCCCCACAGGCTTGTCGGCAGGCCATCTGAAGGAGGCATTTTCCTCAGGTGAGGGTCCTCATCTCAGATGAACCTAGCTTGAGACAGGTTGACAAAAAAAAAAAAAAAAATTTACCCAGAACAGTGGGTATGTGCTTTCAAATTAAAAAGTAGATTTAAGAAGCCAATGAAACTGGATTTAAGGAAGCAGCTTACATAGTTTGGATACATGCAGGCTAAGTAATCAATCAACCAGCGAAGGCCAACTTTAGAAACAGAAAGACAAGTTTTATTAGATTTAAACTAACAGGGAATTTCCATGTGATAATTTTCCAAATGGATTTGGAAAAAAAAAAGTTTACAAACTAAAACTCAAAAGCTCTTTGACAACATTAGATGATCAAATCAGAAGAGTCTAACAGCAAAGGCTCACAGAAAGGCTCCACCCGCCTCCTCCATCATCCAACACTTTCTCAGAGGGAACATTCGATTGCTCTCTCCATGCCTGTGTGCAAGTGTATGCATAACGTACGGAGGTCAGAGGTCAATGTTGGGTGTCCCCCCCACCCCACCTCCTTTGAGACAGAATACATTGAGAGTGTGAGTGTGATTAATAAAAGCTCAGGGTCAGAAATTGGGGTTCAGCCTGAAGATCTGAAAAGCAAAACAGCCAGC
Organism: Dicrostonyx torquatus; assembly: GCA_028555095.1. NCBI lineage: Eukaryota > Metazoa > Chordata > Mammalia > Rodentia > Cricetidae > Dicrostonyx > Dicrostonyx torquatus. The sequence continues at coordinate 13,995,038 of JAQHUG010000020.1, forward strand.
CACTGGCTCTTACCTCAACCTCAGTCTGAAATGACAATCCTGCCTCTGGAATCTCAGAATGAGACTGTGTGTTGAGAGCGGTTTCCTCCCATTTTAAAATCCTCTCCAGGTCTGGGATTAAAGGCAAGCACCACCGTGATTAAAGGTATGCACCACCGGTTTCTTTGGCAACTAGTGTGGCTCCTGGGATTAAAGGTGTGTGTCACCATAACCTGGTCTGTAAGGCTGACCAGTGGGACTGTTTTACTCTCAGATCTTCAGGCAGTCTCTATTTATTAAAATACAATTGAAATGCCACTAGAAGAGTAAAGGTCACAGATTCTACTACACTGGCTGCCATGGACTTCCTGTTCCCCTCCTCAGCACTAGGATTATAATCATGAACCAGTTGGTGGCTCAAGTCCTGGGGATGGTGCTGTCTTTGTTAGGGTTTCTATTGCTGTAAAGAGACACCATGACCACGACAACTCTTATAAAGAAAAAAACCATTCAATTGGGGTGGCTTCCAGTTTCAGAGGTTTAGTCCATTGTCATTGATATGGTGGCATGCAGGCAGACACGGTGCTGGAGAAGGAGCTGAGAGTCCTACATCTTGACTGGCAGGCGACAGGAAGTGGTCTGAAGCCCTGCACATGACTTGAGCATCTCCCGAGACCTCAAAGCTCACCCCACGGTGACACACTTCCTCCAACAAGGCCACACCTACTCCAACAAAGTCACATCTCCTAACAGTGACAGTCATGAGTTTGTGGGGGCCAGTTACATTCAAACTACCGCAGAGATTCAGCTCCTCATGCTACACAGCTGGGGCTTTACATCTGAGCATTTCCCCGGCACCTAATAGAAAAAAATTAAGTGAGTCAGGCTGAAGCCAGACCTTCTGCTGACGCCGAAGGAAGGAAAGGAAATAAATAAAATACTTTCTGGAGAGAAATACACACCTCGAACTTTCTAAGGAGGCATCGACTCTCAGGAGCGCAACCTGCTAACAAGCTGCGGAATCATGCCTGGAAGTGACTTAAATACTTGAAACCCCGAAAATATTTTGACTGTCCCACAGGTCCCCAAATATCCACCCAGGTGGGTCACATAGGTAAGACAGCCCTCCAAAGACAGTCACCTAGGTACACAGGGCTGAACTGAAGCGGGTGACAACAGGTTGAGATGGCCACGGCTGACATGTTGAGAACTTTGGTGGCCTTACGGGGAGTTTGGCTCTGAAAGCAGTGATCTGGTTTTATTGTTTCAACTGTGTGTGAGCACTGTGAATAACAACTGTGTTAAGCTGGGCAAAGGCCTGGGGACTTGGCTTGTAGTGCAGGGGCCTCTGGTGTCCACAGAAGGCATTGCTATGGAGCCTGCATGCTTGGGAGGAAGGATGTACCTAGGGAAAGAGCAAACCCAGGATGCTTGTTGAAGTCGGGCTCTGGGAATAGTTGGATTGTCTGGTAGACTCTATTTGGGGATGCTGAAAGAAGAGGTGATTCACCCAGCTAAGTTGTCCGTATCGCACATGAAAATTAGCAACTACAGATGATACACTGCCCAGAGGATGGGCACGATTCCCTGCTTGTGCCTTTACTTTTATTACTAGAATCTCTCTTTCATGATTTCTGTTGTGCAATAGCCAGCCAATCCCATCTCAGTGACACTGAGTGCCACGGTGTCTGCAGAGGGCAAGAGAGTGGTGGCCTGTTTCTGTCCCGCAGTGCCACAGTGGGCTCAGTATGGAAGACTCATCTGAAGGCCCATTCAGTCCTCAACCTTCTCGTGTGACTTGCCGTTGTCGCTCAGTTTGGTGATGCCAAGATTACTGTGTTCCCCATGGTGTCTCAGCAGTCAAGATGGGACCTCGTTGGCCATTTCTGGGTTCGATGTTCTCGTTACTGCTGTTTTGGTTGGAAAAATGTCAGAGGCAGGGGCTCATCCTCCATCCTACAACGAGAGGAGTGTCTGGCCGCACTGTGAGGGGCTCATGGGTGTTGTGGAAGGGTGCTGTCGTCATCTTTGGAGAAGTGTGGACACAGGTTCCCTTCCTTCCCCCATGTATGGAGAGACCTTGAAAATTCCATTGCATGGGGAAATTCATCTTGGGATCAAACAGGGCCGAAGGGAAGGGGTACATCTGGGAGCTCCCCAGGTCTTCAGACCTCCCGCAGAGGATCATGAAGGTCTTTCTGGGCCTGTAACATGCTCAAAACCTAGTTCCGAGGAGGCTGGGATTAGACACTGTGGTGCAACTCTGGAGCACACAGTGGGACTCAGAGGAGAGTCTCAGAGCTTTCACCAACTACTCCAGTGTTCAACTTAGGATTGGGGGGGGCACTCAAGAGTGGTGACCCGGGGGAATCTTGGCAAAGCTGCTATGCATGTCACCAACTAGGGAGCATTTTGGGGACCAAATGATACGTCCATGAGAGCTTTAAGATTAAGTCCAAGGAACTGGGAAGTAGACAGGAAGTGTGTGATCCTGTGGCCTCAGGGGGACAGCGCAGAGCCTGGGATGACCCCATTTATTTATGCTTCTTCCCGCCCTGTGCCCTGTGGACACTACTGCCTGGAATCTTCCTCACATGACGTCAAGACTCAGGGGAAAGGGTGTTAGGCCCTGTTTCTCACACAAAGGGACCGCACACTCCTTCCTCGATCTTGCCTTAAACAGCCCGCAAGCACAATTGATAGATTTCTGTGTTTACGAAGATTAAAAGAGCCAGCCAGATGGTTTGCACCTCCAGAACAGACTCTTCCATCAGGGAAGGGTTGTCAGTTACTCCTTCCTTTGGCAGCTCCCGCCAGCACTGGCCACAGAAGACTAAAGGAAGGCTCAGGTGTCTCAGAACGCACAGAGAGGAAAAGCAAATGAATCTGGAGGGGCTTGCGGACACCTCCACGGGACAGCACTGCGCCCTGCATCCTTACCAGGGAGGCTGAAGCACAGCCAACCAACATTCCCCTTGTGACCCCATCCAATCTCCCGGGCCTCCGCAAAATCTCAGCGTACCAAAGACGTATCTGGACCCCGAAAAAGGCAAACTACGCCAATCACAGAAAAGTATACCGAACAATTCTGCAAAAAAAATGTTTCTACTGCCTGAAAAAAAAAATCATTGTCTGGTTGACTAGCGCCATCTTGTGGAGAGCTGCACCATCATCACTTAGGGCCCCGCCCGGGTCCAGGCCCCTGGAGGCTCCACCCACGCTTCTTACCATGCATTTGAGCCAAGGCTTTGGTGATGTCCTGGATGGAGAGTCTCAGCTGCTGCAGGGCCTGGAGCAGGGTGTCCTGGTTGTGTTGCAGAACGGCCTCCACTCCCAAAACCAGGGCCTAGGAATGAGATTCATTTTCTCACTTCACAACTTTCCCTTAAAGTCCACGGAAGAGGCAGATCCCAGGGTAGTGGCCCCACACTGCTGGCACCACCTCTGGAGCATAAGTCAAGACATCAGGGCCCTCAATGCTAGTATTTTCTCATTCTCTTTGGGTTTCCCATGTCATGGTCATTCCTAATCTGGCCTCCCCAGCCGCGACATCCTCCCCGCAGATCTGTGTGACATCAGTCAGGTTCCTGAAGACTCCCCAGCTTCACAGCTCCATCGGCCCAGATGCCCTCCTTGTCTTAGACTGATCTCAGCTAAACCGATGGACCAGCATCAGATACTGAATCTTCCAGTGGACCAGTGGGCGAGACAAATGGATGAGGACGAAAGTGGCCACAGGATTTCACTACCGTGTGGGCATGTGGCTGGAACCTGGGACTAAGTTCCTGCTTGACCATGGAGCTCCATCCGGGCCCTGACTTTCACTTTTGAGAGTGAAAGACTCTGCAGTGATTATGCTGGGACTGGACACTCTATTGAACAGCAGGCATCCAATAAAACCATAAATCCATCTTATCTAGAGATAAAGGTGAGATATGACAGTTCTCAGTCTCTATTGTGCTGTACCCAGCCCTGCTAGAACCCATGGGACCTGAAAAGGGAAAAAAATGAATTTTGCAGCCCCCAGGGCTGAACCACCTGGGTGACTTCAATGATGCCTGTAATCTGGAAGAGATCATTTCTTCTGCATATTTACAGAGTTACTCTCTTGCAAGAAATTCACACACACACACACACACACACACACACACACACACACGCCCTCATATCTTATCTCAGCTGCCATTTCTGTGGGGAAGTTTGCCTGACCCTTCAAACATGCATTTACTTTCACCTTCTCCTCATAGAAAAGCCTTTTTCTTTCTAACCTACGTGACTCTAGGTGCTGCAGGACCACGGACTGGGATAGCCAGCACAGTGGGTGTCTGTCGCACCCTGCTCATGGTGCCTGTGTGCAGCTGTGCAGCCGGAGGAATGGTTTGCCTCATGCTACAGGGACGCTGACACCACAGACTAGAACTCAGATCCCTTCCTTCGTGTTTGACCGGGTAGGAGAAGGCCTGTGCCTGTGTCTGTCCTTGTGGAGAAAATCGCCGCAGGGAGAGGACAGTGCTTGACTGAAGGTGAAAGACTGTGGAGCGAGAGGATACCTTAATGCCAGGCACAGCTGCCTTCTCCACCAAAACGGTCACCAGTACGAAGGCCTGCAGGCTCTCTCCCCCGGGAAAAGAGATAATGGTTTCCATGTTACTAGGAAAAAAGAGGCCACCAGGAAGGAAGGAGACCATGTCAGTTAGAGCTAAGCTCCCCTGACCTGAAGACTGTGGGTGTTTACCATGACCTTGATGATCCTTGACCTTTGCCCCAGTAGAAGAGTCATGGGAACCCAGCATGTTGGGCAGTTTTTAGCAAGAGGTTTCTGGTCCTTCAGGATTCTTGTCTAAGGCTAAGGGATCTTGGAGCTAGAGGGATCAAAATGAACCCATTCTTCCCGATTAAGGTACTGAAACCAACCGTGCATGGTTCAGGGAAGTACTGCAGCTTATCTTCTTATCTAGAGGCATATAAATGATTAGTCACGGCCAGACTCAGTATAAAGAACTTAACTTAGCCCGCTCCGCTCTGTGTGAGGCAGGGTCTTACCATATTGCATACTGTCCTCCAACTCACGATCCTCCTGCCCCTGCCTGACAGCTGTGTGTCTCTGTGCCTGGCTAGAGTTCTACCCGAGCATGAGATGCTGCCACAGAGCTGGGGCTGGAAGACTATCAAGAGGGGCCATCCCTACTCAACCTGACATCTTACCATCAGATTCGTATCTAGCCCAATCGACAAAACCCAAAGAAGTCGCCATGTGCAGCTGGCTTCATCTCCAGCTAGCATGAGCAAAACCAAGACTGGAACCCCAAAACAGCAAAGCAGATGGGAGGGGGGTCACGCATCCATCGGTTCAGCAGAGGTGTGTCAGCTTGGGGAACGATGTCTTCACCTTCCACCTGTACCCTTCACCGAGTTGAGGGGGATGCACATGCCATGCAACAGCGGCGTCCCAGCCAGCTTTGCTGCCCATGGAAGGTGGAGCCTCTGACTGCAGACCAGACCTGTTCTCAAGGGCCCCAGTCCACCGGACAACAAGAGCTTTCAACGGGACTTTCCTATCACTGTTGTCTGCTTGCATCTGGACTTTTACAGATGTCGTACAAAGATGAAAAAGTCCTGTGAGACTGTTAGGATCTGCTACAGAATCATAATTTTTTTTCTTACACTGCACTTTTTATTGTAGACATATGGTTATGAAAAATAAGGCTCGGACTACGGAGTTTTTAGCATATTTCTTTGCCCTTTCATGAGTTCTTAGTTGATGCTGTGCTGTCCACAGAGCTTGCCATGCCTCCCCTGTTGTTTTCTCAAAAGCCTTAAAAGGTAGCAGTGATTCTAAAGGGACATCTTACCTGATTTCCCATGGTCTGGTCCCATTCCAGTTATCGGCAATGACAAAGAGGACAAGAAAAGAACAACTCAGTTGGTGACCAGAAATAATCCCCCGTACCCACCCTCACTGGCAATGCCCATGCATACATACTCCTCGGCATACATCAAGGACACCATGGGTTGTGATTGGACAAAGAGCCACTGAGTGACAGCGCAAACGAGATCTCAGCTCTCGGTGCCAGTGCCTTGTGTCTGCGCAGGCGCGCGCTCATTATTGCTGCTCTTTAGCTGTCCCTCGCCACAAGCCCCACGTTAGTTACTCCGATCCTACCCACCTGTTAGATCAGCAACTGCCCCCTCGCCAAGCTTTCCCTGCTGTTCTCCCGGACTCCTATAGACACTGTTGGTGCTGCTCTTTGCCATGAGCCTCTTTGCCCGATATTGATATTGAATTGCTTCGGGAGGGTTTCACTTCTCTTTCTTTCATTTCTGCAAAGCCCTAAGCTCCGTGTAGACATCTTAGAAGATGTCGGGAATATGTCCACCCAAAAGAACGACTGAGGAGCCCCGGTCCTGCACCTCACTTTGCTGGAACACTAACTTCTCGTCAGTCCAGAGAAGACACATTCCCCTTTAAACGTCCTTTTTCCTTTTCCCTTGAATCATAAACCCAGCTTAGTCAACACAATGCAGTCACCACAAGAATCCATGTCCATAATATTTACTACCTCACCCATCTCAATTGACTAATCCTAGGCTAGGCTTGATAGCTTTCAGTGCATACCAGTTTTTTATTACTATATAATTGGCCAAAGATCAAGCCATGGCTACCTATAACCATCATGCCAAAGAAGATCTCTCTATATCCAGCTCAACTTCTCCTTTGCCGTTTTAATTTATCACGAAAGTAAATGACACCTTGTGTCCACAGCCTGAAACAAATTTTACTATGAAAATGAAGTTCCCACAGATTTGTTGCTTGTTTAAAAGTTAAAAGACAAACGCTTCTAGGCCCAACTCAACTGTGAAATGGTGCAAACCAGGTGGAATGAATGGCATATATCAGATTCCCACACACCTAGAATCATTTGTTCATAACTAGATTGATCACTCCTTGACACCCAATCCTGACCTGACTTTAATGGAGGGCAGAAGGGGGGATACACCATGTGCTGAGAAAAGGAAGAAAGAAAGAAAACAACAAAATAACACAACACAGTGTGATTACACAGGAGGCTGAAATTCAGGAATCCAGGTGTGAAGTGGAAGCAACAGGAAAAAGTGTCTGGGGCCAAAGAAGAAATGTCTGCAGTTTAAATGTGTGTATCCACTCTTTCATGATAAGTGTGAACACACAGCTCACTATAAAGTATCCCTAAGCCCATGAGCTGGTTTTGTTTTTTGTTTTTTGTTTTTTTTTGAGGACAGTTGAAGTTCCGGGTCCTCCCAATCCTGAATCTCAGTCTGTTGGTGTCTGAAGAACCTTTCCCTCCTTACCCTTCTGGGTTCCTTTTGGTCCAGTTTGTCAGCACCAGGTCAGAGTGGACCAGGATGGGAGGGAGCCCCAACTTCCTGGAGACTTCAACAAAAGGAATGGCAAGAGTTCTCGGCAGCACCTTCAGGACAGGAATGCAGACAATCTGTATATTCTATTGGCAGAGGAAATCCCCATGGTTGCCTGTGATAAGTGACCTGGGGACCAATGAGTTCTCTGAGTAGTCCACATCTGTACCCTACAGACACTTCCTGGGAGAGACCCAGTGGGAATACTGTCTATGAGAACACATGGCAAGAGATGCAAAATTCAGAAATGGAGCATTTGTACACACAATGCACAGACCCTCTGAAGACTATATAAAGTAGAGCATCACCAAGACGTTTAGTGTAAATAGAGACCTAAGAACTAGCAATGTAAACTGATCTCTAGATAGATGATAAATTATAATATATATGATAGATGATAGATAGATAGATAGATGATAGATGGATGATAGGTAGATAGATGATTGAGATAGATAATAGATGGATGATAGATATATAGATGATTGATAGAGAGATGATAGATGATAGGTAGATAGATGGTAGATAGATAGGTAGATGATAGGTAGATAGATAGATGATAGGTAGGTAGATAGATAGATAGATAGATAGATGATAGGTAGATAGATGATAGAAAGATAGATAGATAGATGATAGATGGATGATAGGTAGGTAGATAGATCAATGGTAAATAGATGATAGGTAGATAGATGATTGATAGATAATAGATGGATAATAGATAGATATATAGATAGATGATTGATAGAGAGATGATAGATGATAGATAGATGATATGTAGATAGTATATAGATGATAGGTAGGTAGATAGATAGATGATAGGTAGATAGATCAATGATAGGTAGATGATAGGTAGATAGATGATTGATAGATAGATGGTTGATAGATGATAGATAGATAGATAAATAGATAGATAGATAGATAGATGATAGGTAGGTAGATAGATAGATAGATAGATAGATAGATAGGAGGTAGATATGAAGATATACAGATACAGGCATTGATGCCTATGATACAGAAATGGAAAGAGATGTAATTGTACATAGAAGGGGTGTGAGAGAGAGAGACTGAGACAGAATAAGAGACAGAGAGACAGAAACAGACAGACAGACATGGACAGAGAAACAGAGATAGTTGAACGAAGGCACATTCATACCAAGTTGAATGTGTGGAAGTCAGTGGTGCCAATCCTCACCTTCCACCTTGTTTGAGACCCAGTGGTCTCTTGCTTGCTATTGCCATGCCGGTTTTCACATAGGGTCTGGGGACCAAAGCTCCAGTGTCAGGCCTGCTTGGAAGTCATTTACCCACTGAGCGGTTCCCCAGCCTGGGACCAAAGACAATTTACAGATCGGTGTCTGGCGTTATTCCTTCCTCAGAGTTGGAAGAGAAGTGTGTTTTAGGATGGGGACCATTGCAGAGTCTGCAGAGCGTGGAACTCCGTGGCAAGCTTCTGCAGGAGGCGGGGGCTGGGGAGGACGGGAAGAGGTGTGTGGTCCCTCAGCTGGGGGATCAGGGAAGACTTACAAGATGTAGGTAAGGGTCATGAGGCTGGAGTGGCCTTGGGAGCTGGACATTGCTTCCCTCACCCCTTCTTGAGCCCCCTCCTGATTCAGGAGAACAGTCTAGGGAGCATATGGCAAAGGAACTCATTAAGATGTCACTAGCCTAGGTTTTCAACTCTTCAACACTGGACATTAGACACTTGAGCTCTGAAGATGAGAGGCAATATGCTGTCATATTAGAATCTAGCAGAGCTGTCCTTTCCTCCCAGTCGCTGGTGTTTACTTGTGGGACGAGAGATGTGATGAGCCTGGAAAAGCATTGCTCAAGCTTCTCACACAACGGGGCGGTTCTGAAATAAGAACCGCACCTTGATTTCTGGGAAAGAGAAACTGAGGAAAAGGGAAGAGGAAATATCTGGAGCTCCTGTCGAATGGTGAAGTATTAACTCAGCACGCAGAGACTCTGGATTCTATCCCAGCATTGTTAGCAAGCACAAACATTACAAAGGAGGAGCTTATAACTGGACAGGGTGGTGTGTGCCTGTAAGCCCAACACTTGGTGGGCTGAGGCAAGAGGATCATGAATTTGAGAACAACTTGACTAGAGAGAAAGTCTTAGTTTATTTTGGATGACTTTGTAAAACCTTGACTCAAAAAAAAAGGATTAAAGAAAATTAATAGACTTTTAGAAAGGAAGGAAGAAAGCAAGAAAGATAGAAAGAAAGAAAGAAAGAAAGAAAGAAAGAAAGAAAGAAAGAAAGAAAGAACATGGAAGGTAGAGAACTGGGGTTTGATGCCCTAACAGACAGATTGAAACTGGAAAAATCACACAGAGCTAGATAAAGGATTGATAAATGAACAGCAGACTGGGCAGAAAGTGGTCTTAAGGAAATAAAAGAGTGACCGCATCTCTTTGTGTCACTGGGGGAAAGCCATTGACTTCAATGGAATTGGTTACTCTGGTCTTCCCACTGTCCTCCAGCTGCTCTGGGCAAAGGAATTGACCTTGAACTTGGGACAGCTCCCAGGATGACTGGACAACAGGGTGATTATGAAAATCATAATAACCGATGTGTTTGAAAATAAAAAAAAAATTATTCAAGGTGTTTTATGAGTTCCTGGGATCTAAGGAAGCTTGTCCCACATTTTTGGAATGGCGGTGACAAGAGCGTTTGGAACTGGCCATTAGTCTAAAAGAAAATCAGCTCTCTAGCAGCGGGAAGAAAGTCCTAACCCTTTCCTTGCCTTCTTCTGATTTTTTGGAGACTGTGCAGTGTAACTTCGGACTGATAAATTAATTCTTGGTGCAGGGACCCCAGGGTCACCTAATAGGCCTCTCCTTACCCCTCACCTTTTGGGGTTGGGTCTCTCCTTCTTGCCAAACGAATCCCATGGTGATAGCGGCCAGGACCAGGTGTGCCAGGCGTTGCTCACGATGACCCTTTAGAAACCTGCAGTCCAGGAGGGGCATCTACTGAAGACATGTTAAGATCAGCAGCTGAAACACTAGAGGATGAGGGACTAAGGCAGGGGTTCCATGACTTGAGGGTCCTGCAGTACTTGGAGCTGTTTGGCTTTCAACAATCATCTAAGTAGCTTCGTGCACACCCACTTAACCCAGAGACACAATGTGGGAGATGCCACGTCCTAGGGTCCAGCGCCCAGGCTGTGGTCAATTTGTGCCAGGACCTGGTCTCCATCTGTTGCTTTGAAGGTCGCAGAGTAAGCATCAAGGTTGAGCTAAGTAACCACCTCCATACTGGCCTCATTATATCTGACACACACACATATTATATCACACACACACACACACACACACACACACACACACACACACACACACACACACACACACACATGCAGCTTCTCAAACCCCTTAACCTTGTAACAGCTTTGAAAAGAGTAAGATCCAGTGGGTTAGGGATGTAAACTCTTTACAAAATCATAGCTCAGCTGGGCATAAGGCTTGCTCGGGGCCCTGGTAAATTGCCCACAACCCAGCAGGGTGGAGTGGCGGGGCTTTCCACCCACCTCCGTCCCCACTTCTCTCTTGGGAAACCCCAACTTCTGGTGACACGGAAAGGTCACCTGGAAAGCGGCGCCAGTAAGCAGTAGAGCCTGTCTAACCCGGGTGCCATCTGCTCATCCGCTCATTCCTTTGACACTCTGCATTTTGCTCCCTTTGCCCTACAGGCGCCTCAGAGGGCAGGCGCCACTTGAAGCGGCTGGGGACACTGGCTCCCTAGGGCTGGGATGGACCATGCGGGCAGAGCGGGTGCAGAGCCCTTCCTCCTCCCGCCGCTAGGGGGCAGAGTCTGCCTGCGGTTGTGGTGGTGCAGCCAATGACGACAGCAGTTACCTGGTACTCGCTACAGGACGCTTAATTTAATAGTGTCTGAAATATGACGCTGAAGCCCCCATGCAGGATCCAAAGGACAAGACTGTCGCAGAGGCATTTGCTAACGTCACAGAATCAGGAAGGAATGAGGCAGTTCTGCGGACTGATTACAGCCCAGCCCTCTTGAATCATGAGTCACAGGTTTTGTTTGAAATTTTCCAGCAGCCACATTTTTTTTTAAAGCGACAAGGAAGTAACATTAGTTTTAAAGATGTACTTTGCTGAGTCACTGTATAAAATATACATTTAACATGTAATCAATTAGAAGTCTTTCAAACTCTTGAAAATCTGTTTTGTCTCCTCCCTTTGTCCTTGGCCGCATCCCAGCTGAAGAAGGCTACCTACAGGACAGCCTCGGTATAAAGGAACGCTGTCCTTTGGAACACCGTTTTCTGCACATTGCAGGGTTGCTGGCCTCGCCTTCTAAACATACAGATGATTCCAAAAGAAACTATAGGGACAGAAAGGGAAACACTATCTTTGTAGTTAATCCCTTTGCCGTCACAAGCAGCCACTGATGGCTAGGGACTACGCCAAACACCCTTTCTCTTCGGGAGCTGAGTGTAGTGGCCACACATTCCAAAATTTTCCACCATTCATTTTCAAAGTTCAGCTCTGCTCTCATTTCAGTTCTGTGTAGAACATAAAGAAATGGGTTTCATTGCGACATTTTCATGTGTGTGTTTTTGCAGGAAAAGAAACTAGAGGTTGCTTCACACACACATACACACACACAGAGAGTTTATTTTCATTACTTCTTTTCCTAGCATTTGTTTGTTGTTGGAAAGGCTGCCTCTTTAGCTCCACATTAGTTTGCTTGTGCAAACTTGATGTTTAAGAAAGGCTGCCATTCACTTGCCTTATTGACAGCCCTAACTGTCCAACTGTACTCTCTGTAAAAAGCAATGGTGTCTATTTAAAATGCACATGCATTATATATAATATAATATATCATATATTATTATAATTATATATAATTATTTTTACTGAGCTATATTTTTTTCTCCACTACCCTCCTTCCTCCCCCCTCCCCTTCTACCCTCTCCCATGGTCCCCCATGCTTCCAATTTACTCAGAAGATCTTGTCTTTTTCTACTTCCCATGTAGATTGGATCCATATATGTCTCTCTTAGGGTCCCCATTGTTGTCTGGGTTCTCTGGGATTGTAAATTGTAAGATGGTTTTTTCTTTACTTTGTGTCTAAAAGCCACTTATGAGTAAGTACATATGATATTTGTCTTTCTGAGTCTGGGTTACCTCACTCAATATGATATTTTCTAGAACCATCCATTTGCCTGCAAAATTCAAGATATCAATTTTTTTCTGCTGTGTAGTAGTCCATTGTGTAAATATACCACATTTTCCTTATCCATTCTTTGATTGAGGGGCATTTAGGTTGTTTCCAGGTTCTGGCTATGACAAACAATGCTGCTATGAACATAGTTGAGCACATGTCCTTGTGGTACGATTAAGCATCCTTTTGGTATATACCCAAAACTGGTATTGCTGGGTCTTAAGGTAGGTTGTCTCCTAATTTTCTGAGAAATCGCCATACTGATTTGCAAAGCGGCTGTACCAGTTTGCACTCCCACCAGCAATGCAGGAGTGTTCCCTTTACCCCACAACTCTTCCAGCATAAGCTGTCATCAGTATTTTTGATCTTGGCCATTCTTACCGGTGGAATCTCAGAGTTGTTTTGATTTGCATTTCTCTGATGGCTAAGGATGCTGAGAGTTTCCTTAAGTGTCTTTCAGCCATTTTAGATTCCTCTGTTGAGAGTTCTCTGTTTAGGTCTGTACCCCATTTTTATTGGATTATTTATTCTTTTGATGACCAATTTTTGAGCTCTTTGTATAGTTTGGAGAACAGCTTTCTGTCCAATGTGGGGGTGATGAAGATCTTTTCCAGTTCTGTAGGCTGCCATTTTGTCTTCTTGACCGTGTCCTTTGCTTTACAGAAGCTTCTCAGTTTCAGGAGGTCCCATTTATTAATTGTTTCTCTCAGTGTCTGTGCTACTGGGGTTATATTTAGGAAGTGGTCTCCTGTGCCAATGCGTTCAAGTGTACTTCCCACTTTCTCTTCTATGAGGTTCTGGGCGGCTGGCTTTATGTTGAGGTCTTTGATCCATTTGGACTTGAGTTTTGTGCATGGCAATAGTTATAGATCTATTTTCATTCTTCTACATGTTGATATCCAGTTATGCCAGCGCCATGTGTTGAATATGCTTTCTTTTTTCCATTTTATGATTTTTGCTTCTTTGTCACAAATCAGGTGCTCATAGGTAGGTGGATGGATATCTGGGTCTTCAGTTTGGTTCCATTGGTCTTCCTGTCTGTATTTATGCCAATGCCAGGCTGTAAAAAGCACCTTTTGAAACTTACAAATTAATTGAGAGTGGCTGTAAAATGCCGGGCACGCACATATCTGTGCACACCGAGTGTGTAAACATACGTTATAATCAGAAAACGGTCTCTTTGGCATCCATACCACACCTGGTGTTGGCCCAATATCTGAGGTATTGTGCTAATTGTATTTTTGAACTGCCAATTATTCCTGTTGAGTGGAAAATATATTACTGCTGTTTGTGGGTACACTGACTCCTAAGGGCATTATTGGATTGTGTATTTAGCCAAATATTCTAAGATGTGATTTAATTATTTATGTAACCTGGCGAATTTAATCTCAATATTCTTTCCTCAGAGCGCAGTAGATACTCAAGGGCTCTCCCAACCGGCCATGCGGCCCTGCTGACCTCAACACGGAAGTGCTGAGTACTCCTGAGACACATCAGGTGCTTGTGCACAGCACTTCTCGAGCCTATTGCAAAGCATTCTCTGCTACGACATCTAGCAGGATGAATGCACAGAAGACAGGGTATTTATTTCTATGCAAAATGGAAAGTGTGTCTCTGAAGACACACCTCAGTTCCGGCATCTGGGAGGCTGAGGCAGGAAGACCTCAAATTGAAGCCAGCCTGGACTACTTGTTAAGACCCTCTCAGGAGGTAAACCTGCATGTCTCTATTTCCATCATTTACATATCTGTGAATGATAAGCACACATCCACATGAGCAGATGTTCAATAATTATGCATATATAGCCTACCAGACACTTTCTGTCGCTCGGTAAGCCACATGGCAAAGATGTATAAGAGTGGCAGAGAGACACATGCACGTGTGTCTGGCCTCTTAATAGCTGTGCATTTTCATTTATTTAACAGACATGTTTGTTAAGGGAGAATCAGGGGCTTCACCTTTTATCCTTTCATCTTTTTTATTTGCTATCGCTATTTAAAATGACTACAACAAAAAGCCTTGTGTATTCATTTTTAATTTTTTTTTTGAGTGAGTGTTTTTGCAAGATCGAGTCGTACAAATGGACTAGCGGCAGCAAAGCACATCCGTATTTGACATCTCCACTGATGTTGGTAGCTTGCTTGTTACACAGAGCTGTCTTGTGGCTAGTAACTAGCTAATCAGTACCAAAGAGGGTGGGCGAGGACCGAAGCCTTGGTTTGCGGGTTTCGTCCCATTGGGAGACCTTCCCGCCAATGCACATCTAACACTTTTGTGGGCTCTGGACTTCAGCTAGAAACATCCTGTGAGGAGTTGTGGGCGTGGGGGACAGTGTGTGCTTCAAGCCCACAGCTTGATTCGGGGTAGTGTACTCACTGCAGGTTTTCTCAGGGGTCATAGGTCAGCGTTAGTTCTTTCCTGAGAGTATTCTCCATCTTATTTTTTTCCTTCGATGTTTTTGTTTTGTTTTTGTTTTGTTTTGCTTTGTTTTGTGTGTCCACAGTGTGTGCAAACCGCCTCTGTGAGCCCTTTCCCAGCAAGCAGGCTTTGCATGAGTTTTGGGCAAAAATAAAATAAAATAACTTGAAGTTGTATTTTCTTGCATAGGTCAGTTTCAGTCCTCAGCTTCAACGGGTGAGGACTGGGTTTGAGTGGAGAGGAGTGTTTATCTAGGGTGTTACAGGGGCCAGCTGCCTGATTTCTGAATGTCTTGTGAGGTCATTCGATGAGTACTTTTCAATCAGCTCACAATTAGATGTTAAACACTAGCAAAGAAGGTCCTGAGAGGTGGAGGGCTGCCTTGTAGCTCCAGAATCCTATGGCTTGCTTCTTACAGATGTGGACAAGAAAGGGAAGGGCCTGTGCAGATGTGAAGTGCAGTTACACAGTAGAAGCTGCGAAAGGGGAGGTCCTGTGCAGATGTGGGGTGCTTGTACATGGCAGGAACTGTGAAGGGAAGATCCTGTGCAGATGTGGGGTGCCGTTACACAGTAGAACCTGTGAAAGGCCTTGACAAAAACCCATCAATGCTCACCACAATAAGACAAAGGTTTCCTCCATTTCTCAAACAAGGGAGCGAGATTAGGAGGCTCTCTCCAGGTTTCGTGCCTACTATGAAATTTCTGAATCAAAGCATTTTCTCCCAGTATGCCTTCTGGAGAGAGATGGCTCCAATTCTCCTAGGACCAAGAAGTCATACTCTTCTGTATCTTCCCACTCTTTTCCAGATGTACCTCATATATGTGCGTGCAAATTTTAGTGTGATGTCTATGGATTTCATTATTTCTCCAGAGCTGTGACTGACCTGAATTTATAAGTCAGAAAGACTTTTGATTCAGCCAGTATATCACATGCTATATCAATGTAACGTTACACGATAAGATCAAGGTAACCTACTCAGAGGTGGCAGATCACCTACCACGTGACTAGAGACAAGACCATGCATGTCTTCCTCATTTCCCCTTTATTTATTTTAAATGCTCATCCATGATCTTTTTTACGCAAACAGGACAGGATGAAGACTTGGTATGTTGCAGGTATTGTTTTGTGTGAGCTAAGGAAGACAGATTTGAGGACAGTCTCAGCAGCAATGATCGGTTCCCTTTGCCTGGTCAATGGTCCTAACTCCCACAAATCCGGGAAGGGAAAGGCTGTGAAGGTGGAAGGAGGGTGACAGCAAGGGGGTGGTGTGAAGAGAAGAACAAAACAATGTACCTTGTACACGTGGGCCCGGAGCTGGTGGCTCTTGATTAAGTGAGGAAGTTCACGGGCGATTTCCATCCAAGGTCTGTACTGCTCGGGAAGATCTTTCTGCATTTCAGAGAGAAACAGCTCAGTATTTGAGATCTCTCTGGACAGCAGCTTTGGGAGAAATCGAGTCAGCCCGGGTGTGCAAACAGGGCGCACTACAAGCCTGGCCTGAGGCTAGACTAGCCACACAGCCGTGCAGATGACTAGAATCTGTGCTCACATCATTTAGCAAGGGAGGGGGAAGTGCAGGCAACTGGGTCCACAGGCTTCATGCTCTTGTGGTTTAGGACTCCGCAGAGAACAGAAGTGGTTAATGCTTCACCTGCTGTGGGAATGACAAGGGACTTTTCACAGAATCATGAGCATGGGGCCTGGTTCTGAAGTCCAAAAGTGACTTTTTCTTTTCTTCGTATTTGAGTTTTGTATTTTTAGTCTTTGGAGACAGAGTTTTGCTATGTAGCCCAGGTTGACCTTGAACTCAAAATACTCTGCCTCAGCTTGCGAGTACTGGGTTGTAGATAAAAGCCCTCAAGTCTGTAGTTTTATTTTTATTTTGAGGAAGTCTCTGTGAATTGTCCAGGCTGCCATTGACCTCGCAAACCTCCTACTTCAGCCACCAGCATAACTAGAATTACAGGCTTGAGCCACCTGGTCTGGGGGCATCTATTTCTGGGAATATGTTTGCACCGAGACCCATCTGCTCCCATTTGTCCGTGGCACCTTTAGCCTGCAAGCTATAGCGCTGGGAAATTGCAGCAAAAAGCTGCACGCTATGCAAAGGAAGTTTACTTGGCCCTTCAGAAAATGTTTGCCAAACCTGGATGGAGCCCAGTGGTTTTTCAGTGAACCGGTTGTCTGAATTCATATATGGCCACTGAGCTATGGAGAAAAGGCACGAAGACCGTGTTTGTGAACGGAGTGACTGTGTGATGGGTGCGGACACAAATAGGAAGTGCAAGCAGAAGGCAGAGCAGGCAAAAAGCTAGTTCTCAAAGGACTGAGCTTACACATCTGTAGAAATTAAAGCCGTGTGCCAAGCAGTGTGAGGTTCAGAAGGAAAGTCGCTAAAAGGGAAACCAGAGCATGCGGCCAGCTTTCAGAAGCTTGTGCAAACCGAAAGGAGAAGAAAGTCTAGATTAGCACCCCGGGGAGTATTTACCAGGCAGATATGGTAATTGACTCTATTGGCACAGATAAAAAGAAAGTTCTGAAAGTTCACTGAGCCATGGAGAGAACTGAAGAGAACTTGAGGAAAGGCGATAATCAGAAGATCAAAGGCATCGATATAGAGTTAAAAATAAGGCTACCCACCCGAGCAGTGGTGGCGCACGCCTTTAATCCCAGTACTCAGGATGCAGAGGCAGGTGGATCTCTGTGAGTTCGAGGCCAGCCTGGTCTACAAGAGCTAGTTCCAGGACAGGCTCCAAAGCCACAGAGAAACTCTGTCTCAAAACTAAATAAATAAATAAGGCTACCCCTTAGCCACAAAGCAACAGAAGGAAGTGTGTGCTAGTTTCTCTAGTTGCTGTTGTCCCTGCTGTAGAACTTGAGGTCAGGGTCTCGGAAGCTAGGCTCAAATGATCGTGTGCTAGGGAAGTGTGGGAATATGTGACTGAACTTTCTAGGAACCATGTTAGTGGAAGGGAACCTGCTTTCCCAGAGGTCTTCTAAGGAAGTGCAGCGAGCAGTTCATAGCCTGTGGCTCTAAGAGGAGCAATGGGAAGAAGGAGAGGGGGACACTCAAGGGCAGCAGGGCATAGAGAAGAGAAGAAGGGGCCTGGAGGGAAGGGAGCTGCATCCTTGAGGGATGAGGAAGGAGGGAGATGCATCCTGGCAGAAACAGAAGAAGGAGCTAGAGGCTTGGCTTCCTGGAGAGCCAGTTTCTCAGCTCACTGGAATGAAGTTGAACAAGTTGACAAGACTAGAGAAGGGTAAGCATTGCTCTAAGAATGGGGGAGAGGAGTGGGGGCTGACCCTGAGCAGCATCGTGACAACATGACCAGGAAGTTGGACAGTACACATTTGGAGAAGTAGAGATCAACAAGAGACCCACATATTACTTAGGGGGAGGGGGAGCTTTTCTCATGAACACCTGCATCTCCCAGGATTCTGGGGTAAAACTCCTGGTCAACCCGCAACTGTAGTATTTCCAGAATCTTGCCATAAACCCTGAAGTGTTTGGACTTCCATTAGATGTTTCTCTTCTTTCTTTGACTCTGAAGTAATTTCAAACTGGAAGCCTTGAATCGAACTACATCAGGAAGGGTGGTTGTAGCTCCTTATAGATGGGGGTGTTGCTGGGGAAGACCTACATCGACTCAGTTATTAGCCTCGTGACTTGCCTATGACTTGCCTACTTCTTGAAGGCAGAGTCTATGCTGTTCCACTCACCCTCGCCCCACTCCAGCCAGCCTTTGTCCTGGGCAGAAGTCATAGATGGTGTCATATTCTCCGGGAGACAGCTACAGGTGCAGAGCTGAAGAGAGCTGAGTTGAAACCGATATAAGAAAAGGATAGCAAGAATAGAAGCAGAGGCTGGTCAGTTGCTCAGGGGTAGAGCACTTGCCTAGGACTGTGAGCTTGACTCTCACCCTTAGTACTAGAGAAAGAGACAGAGTATAGATAAAGACTGATAAGTAGATGGAAGAGAGATAGAAGATAGATAGGTGATAGATAGATGTATGATAGAGCTAGATGATAGATAGATATAGATAGATAGATGATAGATGATAGAGATAGATGATAAATAGATAGATGTATGATAGAGATAGACGATAGATAGATAGATGATAGAGATAGATAGTTAGAGATAGAGAGATAGAGATAGAGAGATTTATGTGGATAGACCTGAGGACTGGTGACTTATTTCGTCTCATTGGTATGATCCCTACATTTTAGAACAGACTACATACCTTCTGTTTACTCTGAAACAGCAAAGCACACATGTGAACTAAGGAGGACTCAGATGCCCCCAGAGCAGGCAAAACTGAAGAAAAATTGTCACTAACTATTACCCGTAGCTTCCCTTCATTGGCACCTGAATAAGGACTCCCTGACTCAGAGTTAAATTAAGCCCGACTGGATTCTGCCTTCCTAGTTTCTGTGAGAAACCTTAAGTAGTTTATTTCTTAGTCGTGAGACTCTAGGCTGCGGCCTGTTTTTCCCATTAGAACCTAGAGGGCTGCTGCTGCCTCTCTTCATTTCTAACGTCTCGTGTTTGGACTCCTGCAAACAAACACAGCCAGGGAGCCGTCCAAGTGTGGTCAGAGACCACATTACCTGTGTCCCTTGGGGACTGTCCAACCCACAGACTCTTGGCCCTCATCTCAGGCACATATCCCACTCTAGTGGAGCCCTGCAGCCAGTGACCCACCAGCTAAAGCTGACACTGGGGGGACTAAGCCTTGCAAGCAATCCAGACAGAGAGGAGGAGTCTGAAAGGTAGTTTGCAACCTGCCTCAGTAAGAGGCCATGCCTCCCTCAGCCACCAGTGTTGCTAGGCTCCCTGGCCTCTTCAATTCTTCCCCAGGAGAGTGCTGAACACCGTCTCATACAGTGCTACAAGCCATTTAAAATGCATCTGCCTGCCTGCCTTTCCATTAGAGACTGAGGAAAGTCCAGAGTTATGTTAGTTACTCTTTACTGCGGGATTTCATGTGGCAGCCAGCCCCTCTGATGTCAGTTCACACCATACCCGTCACATTCATTTCATAAATTGATTAATTAAACTTTCTTCCCCCTGAGGGATGTGCCTTAGCCCTTTGCTGTCTGAGGTCTAAGGTCTCTAAGTTCCTCTCAAGTCTGGTTGTCCAGGGAATTTGTTTTACAAAGTCAGACAGACTGTTTTATGTCTCTACACAGCATCAGGGAGCCCAGACTCAGCTACGAGGGCTGTGCAGAGAGGAAGATAAAGACCTTTGGGGCCTCTGGAATTTGGAATTTTCTGAAGTCCAGACAAGGCCCTGGAAGCTTGTCAGACACCTACAAATTCCCCTGTTAGTACTTGTGAGAGACATAGAATGTCATCTGCTTTGCCCCTGACTAAAATCTAACATCTCTATGAAGCTCAGCATGATGGGAAGTGTCAGCTCATTGAAGAGCACCTGCCTAACATATGCCACAACAGCAAAGAATAACATTAATTAATTAATTAAAGAGCCAAAACAAAAAAAAAAATAAAGAGTGCTTTCAGTGCAGAGGGTGGAAGGGAAGCATCAGAACTGCCTAGCTGGCCTAGAGAACTTCTGCCCAGCTCTAATTTAGCTTCCTTTTATATTAAGGTAGCCGTAAGCCAGAGGTGGCTCTTCACGTAGGTTGGTCAAAACTAGTCTGGCCCTTTGGCCAGAGTGGCTGCTAGACACCTCTATCTTTAATGAATCCTACATCACATGCTCCATGACACCCTCGGTAACATCACAGTTAACAGTTGCTAGGGGAATGGTCAGAAAGAGCCATAGAAGTTAGGAAAAGAAGGCTAGAGCCACAGGTAGGACAAGGACCAGAGTTCATCCCGGGCCCCATGAAAGCCCGCTGTGGCATCTGCATTCATTCTCTCTGTCTCTGTCTCTGTCTCTGTCTGTCTCTCTCTCTCTTTCTCTCTCTCTCTCTCCTCCTCCTCCTTCTCCTCCTCCTCCTCCTTCTCCTCCCTCCCTCTCTCCCTCTCCCCCTCCCCTCTTCACTCCATCTAGTCTCAGAAAATAAGTGAATATGTCTCCTGGTATTATGCCTTTCAGTTACTAGCCTATCCCCAACCCTGCCTCATCTCTTTGACGCTATGCCTGTAATAATAACAAAGCATGAAATTAACTTGTGTGTTTGCCTCCCCCACATCTCCCATTCCTAGCCGAAAATAAAAATCTTTGCTACTCAGTGGCTATTCAGTCTTATTAGCAGCTCCCCAGTTCCTAGAGAAGGAAAGGTTATGGTCTTTGGGGTCAAAATTGCTAACGGGGCATTGAAAAAGCACAAACTCTCTAAAGTAGACAGTAAGAGTGCCCCGTTACTGCCCTCCCATCTAGAATGACAACGCCTGGAAGGTTCCAGTGTGGGCTGTGTTTTTCTGGTACGCTATGACCCGTGCAGCACCTGGGTCATTATCAATTTGTTACTATGCTAGTTTTAAATTTCTAGCTTTCTGCAAGTTCAGAACTCCTTTCACAAACCTTTAGTCATTGGATTTTTGTGTCTTTCTTTTGTTTTGAAACACAATACCACTGTGTGGCCCAGGCTGGACTGAAACTCAATGTATTCCAGCTAGGGTGTCCTCAAATTCAGGGGAATCCCCCTGCCTTAGCCCCCTAGCCTGTGATTCCAAGTCATTCATTGGATTTTGTGCTTTTAAGTAGCCATTTGTGATGGAATAGTCAAACAGACCTATATTTCATTCATTTTCCTGGTCTAAAATCATGCTTGGAAAATTCCTCTCTTCTCGAAGCCGTTTCTTTACATTATTTCTAATTGTACCAGTGCTGGCCTTTAGTCCATCTCTGTTTGTATTATGAGATTCCTATGGTTCCCACAATGAAACCCAGAAAGTAAAACAGTCAATATTGATTGTCAACATGACAGGGTCTGGAATCACTGGGAAAAGAAGCCCCAGGCACACTTGTAAGAGGTTATCTGGAGTAGACTAACTGAGGTGAAGACCTATCTGAACTGTGTGTGGGTGGCACCATTCCGCCATCTGGGACCCTAGATTCTATACCGTGGAGAGCTTTAACTAGGAGCTAGCATTCCTCTCTCTCCGACTCTTGGCTGTGGATGTAACACTGCCAGCTGTTGCATGACCTCGAGCTCAAGCTGCCTCAGCTTCCCCCATAATGAACTGTACCCTTGAACTGTGAACCAAAACGAACCCTTTCTTCCTTCCGTCCCTTTTTTCAGGACATTTTGATACAGCAACGGGAAAAGAGAACCGAAGGCTAAGGCTCGGAGAAGTTACCTCTCCCTGTGTGGAGCGTGTGTTTGGTGGCCCAGCCAAACCCCTTCTGACACAAGTTCACAGAAACCCTCCAGAATAAACATACAGGAAAGGGGAGGGATGTAGGATACAGAGTTGGTGCCAAGGAAAGAAAACTGGAAGTTTTAAATGCTTCTTGTCTTTCATTCAAAAAAAAAACTCAATAAAAACAGACATGGGGTGAACAGGGATAATAAATAGTCTTTGACCTCTCTCTCTTTTTGTCTCTCTTCACCCTTCCTTCTCCTTCATTTTGGGTTTTGGAGACACAGCCACTTGCCTCAGCCCCAGAGTGCTGGAATTTCAGGTACACACCACAACACACAGACTCACATTTCTTTCCTCATAGCAATAAATGTCCCGTCTTGTGCTTACTTATCTTCAAAGTAAACTTAAAGAAAAAAAAACCTTTACAAAGTTCTATATACAATATAAAGTGTGTGCCAAGAATACACTTAGATCGTTAGTGCTGAAGAACCAAGACAGTGGACTTGATTCAGAGAGCCCACAAGTGTCATTGCTTTGAGAAGGGATGCTGACATGTTCGCCAGGCTAACACACAATTAAATGTCTTATAAAGCATTATATCCACAAGCCATGTGTTATATTTTCTTAATCTCTTTCATTTTTATTATTATTATTTTGAGACAAGGCTTTATTATGTAGCCCTAGTTGGCCTGGAGCTCACTATGTAGACCAAATTGGCCTAAAACTCATAAAGATCTACCTACCTTTGTCTCCTGAGTGCTGGGGTTATATGCTACCATGCTCTCCAGCTGTGCAGGTTAGTTTTTGCCAGTTTGACACATGTCAGAGGGAGCCTCAGGGAGGGATTGCCCCTATCAAAGTGGTGGGTAGGCAGGCAAGTCTAGGGCATTCTCTTGTTAGCGATTGATGTGGGAAGGTCCCGCCCACTGTGGGCAATGCCAGCCCCTGGGCAGGTGGTCCTGGAAGGTTTAAAGGGTAGCTTAGTGTGAGAGTAAGCCAATGAGGAGTACTCGTTCAAGTTGTGCTTCAGTTCCTGCATCCAGAGCCCTGCTGGGACTCCTCCTGTGTGATCTCTTCTGATAGGGATTTATAAGCCAAATAAACCCCATTCCTCCCAAAGTTGCTTTCGGTTGGTGTTTTATCACAGAAACCAAACACAAACTGGAACACCCTCCGAATGAGTCACTCTGATTGTACTCAGAGCCTTATACAGCTGGGCCAGAAGGCAAGAGTTCAGGGCAATGATGGTTGTCTGAGACAGAGTTGATTCTGCAAAGTTCATTGCCAATGGCTGTTTCCAGAGGGCAAAAGTACTGTAATGGCAGTAAGTTCAATTGCTCAAGGAAGAAAAGTTGGTTCCAGGCCAAGGACCACGTGGTCGTGTTATAATATTTTATATACTATAAGACAGCAGAATACTGTTAGGTTTCAAACCTGGGACAAATGGCTGAGGTGACTCTTTGACATATCAAAGCAGATGGCTACCAGCTTCCCCCAGCATTCCTCAGTCCCTACCTATAAAAGGGCCCTCCTGGCTGCTGTACCTGGCTCCCCTATGTTCCCCTTTCCTTCCCCTCCCCTATCTCATCACAGGGCACAGGACCATGTCCACTCTGGGCTCTCTTATATGTCCCTGCCTCCACCAATGTTCTTCCTTTTATCTGCAATAAAGGTTCTCCTCCACCATACCTAGGGGCAGTCATGTCCGTAGGTTTGCTTCTTTCTGTTTGTTTTGCTTTTTATTCAGGTCTGACTGCCTGTTTCTCCAGCGTCTCTCCAACTTTTTGGTTCCAGTATTGCCAGCCCCACAGCCCCCCACTTCAGTCATTACCGCATGCATTCCAGTCTTGGTCAATGTCAGCCATTATGCAATCTGGCCTCTTTGCCTCTTACACCTCCTCTGGATTGATTGTGACTCAAGTCCCCAGCCTCCCGAGTCAGATGTGCCCCAGAGGCCATCTGTGCTGACCTCACATTTCAGGGCAACGTTAGTTCCTCCTTTCTGTCTCGTCTGAACAGTACAGCCTTCCATGGCAATTCATCTTCTACCCTCTCTTCCAACCAGTTGTGGCCTTGATGCTTCAACCAAGTGCTTAGAATTTCTTCTGAAGGTGAAGGTACACGTTTGTTTTCTGGAGGGTGTCCTCAAGGCCATTCCTGTCAGTCTGTCTGTCTACCCCGGTGGTATATAAACAATGTCTTCCTACTGTCAAGTCCAAAGGAAACTCCAAATCTCCAGACTCCCAAAAAAAAAACAGTTCAAACATCCAGAAATGAGCTCAACCTGGACTACAGAAAGAGTTCTGGTGTTTAAACAAAAGCCATCATTCCTCAGGAACTTGAGAAACTGGTTCCCCTCTGCCTGAAGGAGCCTCTGCCCTTACCTCTGGCAGAAGGAACATGGCCTGTGGCACCAGGCCCCTTCGGTATCACAAGTACCTGTTACCCATGTCAAAGACCATGCCAGTGCCCTAGCCCTTCTCACCCCTGCCCCTACCCTAAACTCTCTCCTGTTCACAGCTCCCCTGGCCCCAGCTACTCCCTCTTCCTGTGACCTTGCTATTCTTGCTAATTCTCCCCTACCCCAGCTCTGTTCTGCTCTGTGGTCATATTATCAGTTTATCTACTTGGCATTAGTTTTGCAAGTAAACTTCTTTTCAGGCCTTCTAGGAGGTTCTATTGGCTGTGGCACCTTCATAGCTGGCTTGTCTAGCTTGTTCTTTTAGTCAGCCGTCTGCCACGATAGCCCACGAGTCTGCAGTCTGAATAAACAGGGTGGGGTGAGGCTCAACATTTGGGTTGTTTGTAAAACTCCCCTAATAGTTTCAATACACTGCTCAGAAACCATCGCTCTCACCTGCCCTGCCCTTAGTGCTGTGAGGAAATGTCTCAAATAGCAGTCACATTGTGTTTATGAAGGGTGTTAAGTCGTTTTCCAGAGTCTGGCATTGCGACTCTCAGCCAGGCTGCAGCCTAGCCTCTTGTTGCCTCCTCTTCGGCAGACTGATCTCCTTGCATTCTTTGTCTCCCTGATGTACACAGAGAACAGACGTCTTATCAAAGAGTTTTTGTATCGTTTCGTAGATATGAGGAGCGATTTTCCACAGAGACACTGAAAATTGGAAGTCTTTGGTTTACAGAACCATTCTGGTAGGGCCTGTGAATCGTAGTCTACCATCCCAAAGCCAGACTGCCTTCTCATCCTTTAGCTAAGTTTAGCTTAGAGAGAATTCCTGGTAAGGACTTGTAAGGAAACCCAAGGACCCCCTGAAAGAGATGCCTAAAGGACCGCCCTTGGCCTGAGAAGAACACGTCTTGGCTGTACCCTCGAGCAGAGGATTGGGTCCCACCCACTACCTTCCCCAATCAGTGATTGATATGTTGAATGTGTTGCAACACTATTTGTTCAGCGAGTCTGTCTTGCCCTTTGGGTCAGCCAGGGCCTGACTCTAATCAAAGTTCCTTCCCTCTCCTTTACCAGAGAAGATATTTAAAACCCTCACACAAAAGAAAGAAAATTAAAAGAGAAACGAAAGACTCATACTGAAAGCACTGGAATATAAGCAAGTTACAGGGTGGAGCCAGGAATTTCTCTTTTCTGTGTGAGCAAGACTGGGGATTTCTTTCAAGGGGTATCCATCCACCAAACCACAGCATAGATCCTTCCTAACAAATGGGAAGAGATGCTGCTATTGTGTCTTACCTGGTCCCGATATCTATAAAAAGGAAAGCAACAGAAAAGCCTGACCTGGTGTTTCCCTGAATGCACTGTTACTTTCCAACTCAGCCGACAGGCTTAGCGATGCCAAGGGCGTGTCTCATCAGCCCTTCCTCTCCTGTGAACTTGGAAGGATGGGAATATACTGGAGCGAAGTGGTGCACACACAATCCTGTGTGCTTTGTGGTACTCCGCTTGGTTGAGCTTTTGGTTTTGTTTCTGTCTTGAGACAGGATCACAGGGTCTAGCAACGTAGTCCAGGCTGGCCTCCTGCCTTCCAAATACAAACACACACACACACACACACACACACACACACACCCAGAGAGAGAGAGAGAGACAGACAGACAAAAGTGGCTGATGGCACAGAGGAGCCTTTTGGGGAAACAACCTTCAGAGCCCCTCCCTTAGGAAATCTCCAGAGGACTTTCAAATCAATTTTCAGAACAAAGAAGATATCCACCTATTAATAACCTGATGGGGCATTGGGAAGTCGTGTCAGGTGCTTTAGTTTATCATGAGCTATGTGAGAAGGAGCCTGGAGCAGCCAGGAACCTAAGTAAAAAGCTATCCTGTCAGAGTACAGACTGCTTTGTAGCTAGCTCTCTGTTCCAGAGAGAGTTGCAGGAAGGCATAGCTTAATTCAGGCTGTGAGATCTGGCCTAAAGGTACAGCCCCCTCCCCCGGCATTAGAAAGAATACCCTTCTACCCCACCAGCTTGCAGGCGTGGGACTGAGGTCACAGCTAACAGCTTTCTGTAGAGAATTTAGCTCTTCCCATCAGTTTGTTCCCTCCAGTAACATTAAAAGACCCAGTGAGAAAGCATGTCAGTGATCCCAGCTTTGAGGAAGCCGAGGCAAGAGGCCAGTCTGGGCTACATAGTGTTACACTGTTTCAAATCAGAGCAAACAGAAGTCTTATTGCAATAGGTATTTGAGTTGCTCGTATTTTTAAACAACAGTAAGGCAAGAACAGAGGCAGGATGTCCATGCTGATTTTAGCAGTTACAATGACCACGACATTGGATCCCTAGGCTTTAACTGAACAAACAGCCTTTACACTCACTTATGGCCATTTTTTAAAAGATGCCTTCAAGAGCCTTGGCTTCTCCACTAGCACTTTGCCTGGACACATCTTCCAAGCTCAGACTATGTTTAATGAGAACAGCCCTGATTCAAACTGGCAGGTACATAGGAGCATGCGCAGTTCCTTCCTCGTCTCAGAGATTCCTGATACCATCGAATCTTTTTTAATCAGCTCTGAAGACACCAAAGATTCCTCATTGTCTCTGTTGCCACCGGCAAGCAAGATAAACTGATTAGTACCAACACAGTGCACTGAGCACATCAGCTGCTCATTCTCTCTGCTGGAGTGCATGGCAATCTTGTCTCCAGAGCAGAGTGGATCTCCAGTGGGGCCATTCCATTATTCTGCATTATACCCTGGGATAGGTCACGTGCCCACAGCATTTTGCTGTTGGTACAGCACATGGGCCCAAAGCAGCTTCTTTATTAACCAATGGTAATAAAATATATTCACGGCATACAGAGGGGAATCCCACAACACACTTTCGCTTCCGATGATTCAGGCTTCACTATTTATATTTTAAGGAATCAGCAGGCAAACACTGCTGGTATTTGTGCTGTCTCCTAGGAATCACAGGGCCGTATTTCCAGCATCCCCCACTGGCTGGTGACTTTGTATTATACTGACCCTTACAATAACCTCCCATAAAATAAAATCAAACCATCAAGACATCTGGGCCAGCCGGGACACGGAGGTCCTTACCAGAGGGTTCTGAAGTAGAAAGCCATACTCTTCAGAAATGTGATATCTTCCCAAAGACAGCGGCGTCACTGGCTTCAAAGTCTGCCTTTGAGGCTCCATATTCTCGCTTGAGGTATCCATCTGCCCGCACTGAGGAAAGTGACTGACTAGGAGAAACGTCCAGGTTCGGGCAGCTTCCCAGCTGTCCACTTTTGACTTAGACCAGCTGTGTTCTGCTTTGGCCACAGCAAGGAAGAACCTTGCCCAGAGGTTGAATTCCAGGATGGCCACAAAGCTGTCCTCAGACAAAGCCAGGTAAACAGTGAAGATTAGGAATTAAAACACACAAGCAAACAAACTGACTCTAAGAGCTTCCCCGGTTTTCCTGCCACATTCACAAAATATGAGAAAGTTGCCTTTAAGCCCAGGCATGAAGAGCTGAACTCTGGAAAGGGAAAGATTAACTTGATTCTCAGTTGTGGCTGCTCAGATCCACACCCGGCACTCAAGCGTTCGGTTCCTGAGGAATTCTTACAACTTACTGGCTTTTTATCTCTACTTATATTTTATTGGAGCTACTGCATTCTTCTTTTTAAGAATTTATGCACCTATGGAAATTAAAGCTTATCATCTCCCCTTTTTGTTCCCTCCCTCCAAGCCCTCCCATGCTCCCTCTCGAATTCATGACCTCTTTTACTTTGTTGCTGTTACATATACATGCATAAATAAATAAATACAACCTCTCAGTCTGTTTAGTGTTACTTGTATGTCTAAGATTTCAGGGCAGACCTCTTGATATGCACACACAAGGGAGGTACAGTAAAGAAATTGCTAACATGACCGCTCCGTAGTATGGTTAAGGATTGTTAAGGGAAAGTGTTTGCTTGCTTTGCTTTGTAAGAGAGAGAGAGAGAAAGAGAGAGAGAGAGAGAGAGAGAGAGAGAGAGAGAGAGAGAGAGAATATCCAGAGGCATATGGAAGAATTCAGATCAGAGAGAGAAAGAAGTAGCCTGATCGTGGCCAGCAGACTGGACAGGGCAGGGCTGTCTGGGAGAGGGGAAAGGATAGCAGGGGACAGAGACTGGAAAGGACAGTGAGAATTGTGGGAGCGGGGAATAATGAGGACAACTGTGTTATAAGAAGGATGAGCAGCTGGGGTGGAGTGGCGGGAAGTCCCTGAGCTAGAGAGGATTTAGAAGGAGGTGAGAAGGGCTAGGATGCCAGCATGTATTTTGAAATATGTAGCAGGTCCTCGTAATACTGAGGGAGCCTAGAGGCCAGCAAGGATTTTGATATGCAACGACAGGTAGCCATATGTCCCTTCCTTGTTTTGATTTGACCCGATTGGATTTCGTTGTGCTGGCAGAGTGGCTAGTCTTAGGATTTTTCCTAATATCCTCCCCATGTCTCCACCCACCCAAATCTACACTCTTTCTCTCTCATTAGAAAACAAAGAGGCATCTAAAATAACAGCTAAAACAAAATAAAATGAGAACAAACAAGTGTAGCAGGCAAAGGCATTATAGTTATGGCATCTCATGAATTCGTTCTTCAGAATAGTGCTAAAACTGACCTCTGGCCAGCCCCAAATTCCTTTGGTAAACTGGTCTCTGGACTGACCGCTACAAACTCTCACAGCGTGGGACTCTGAGCTGAAGGTTAACTGCTTGCCATTTAACTGCTATCTCTATACACCTGTAAACAATCCTTGCTGGTTGCAGATGCTCTCTGTATGAGTCACTGAATGAAAAATGAGGACATGATCCCTTCAAGGTGGGGTGCAGGAGAAGGTCTTTATTATAGATATGAAAGAGAAAGCAGTCAGAGGCATCTGGAAGGATCCAGACTGAACCAGATCATGAAGGAAGGGCAAGCAAGAGAGTGAGAAAAGAGAGAACACAGATGGACAAGAGAGGACCCTAGGACCAGAAGGACAAAAAGTGCTGCGGCATAGCCAAAATGGCAGGTGGGAATAAGAAGGGGGTGGAGCAAAGCCCCAGGGCTGGAGAGGTTTAAGGTAGGGGGATGGGGTCAGAGACTGAGAGCAGCCAGGATGCTCGGCACAGGTACTTGAGAATTCATATATGCTAATAGGTACCACAATTAGTCATTTGTCCTGAGTTTCTTTGGGACCAAACAGTATTCTTTCTTTCTTTCTTTCTCAAACAAACTGGTGATCACAGCTGCTTCCTGATAGTCTGCTTGAGAAAATTAATAAAAACTCCATTTTCAGGCGTCTTTGGAGTTTTTCTCTTCAGGTACCCCTAACACAAGAATAGCACAAAACAAACTAGGATTCATATATTTTTAACTATACCAGAAAGTTTGAAATAGCTTGAACAGATAACTAGATTTAACGCCCTTTTGTCTTAGGGTTTCTGTTGCTGTGACTGTTATTCTTTTTTTCTTTGGGGTCGAGACCACGTGGTCGGGTCTCCAGTGGCAGCGGTGGCCCGGGCACCTGAGACCATGCCAGCATGTCCCTATGTGGCTGGTGGTCCCCAGCAGCTTTGTGGCTGCTAGCCGCCACTAACCATGTGGCGGCTGAGGGCAGGTGAGAGACAAGACATAGACCATGTAGAAATATGTGGATTATAGAGGGGAAAGGGAAGAAGAGGAAAGACAGAGAGAAAGAGAGGGAAAGAAGGAGAGAGAGAGAGAAAGAGGGGAGAGAAGAAGAAGCACAGCTGCCTCTCTAGAGAGAAGGAACAGAAGAGGGAAAGACGAGGGTCTACGGCTGCAGACAGGGAGGGAGTGGGCATGGCTTGTCTCTTAAAGAGACAGAAATCATTACATTCCCAGCTCTTTTTCATAATAAAAAGCAGGGGAATTAGGCATCACAGGTTGGAGGAATTGGGGTGGCAGATTCTCAAGACTGCTTCCAGCTTATTTGTGGGCATCGTCTTTTGGGGGGGGAACCTGAGATGGCTGGGTGCTTGCCACATCCTGGCATAGCTGGTCTCTTTGCTCCTGTCCAGTGTTTGTGCGTGGAACTGTCTGGTATCTCTTACACCTGGTTAAGGCATTGGCAGAACAAAGAACAAAGTTAAATTAAGGAAAAAAAAAATCTTAGGACCAGGGAATTGAGGAGGGATGTTTCTAACCTGTTTAAGGTGGATCCTTTAATTTGGCTCTCTGGAACTCACAAGAATTCTTTGGGTTTGTGAAAACAGAAGTTTTAGACACATACATTGTATAAACAGTAGCATTTTTATGTCAGAATGACTGTGATAGATATTTTTGCACAATGAAAAGTACTTTTAAGACTATGGAAGGCATCATGAGAAAGAAATTTGATTGTTTAGTGAGGTTGTCTTTTTAAACTGACCAAGCCTCTCAGCTATCAGACTGCATCAGAGATCTTTGGATAAAATTTTACTTGAGTTACTGATTAAAAAAAAAATGACAGAGAACTTACTTGGTTGGCACCCAAAGCTACTCCTCAGGGTCCTCCATGATCGCTGAAGGTTGCATTTGCCTTTTGCTATTTAGCGCAGGGCCTGCCAGATTCCAGAAGATCCTGTGGGCTAAGAAATCTGTAGGAAGACAGGCCTACCTTGACCTGAGCAGCAAGGCTGTCAATTCCAGGGATTCTGTCCACATCAGGAGATCTTCAGCTTAGATGAAGGGCAGCTTTGCCCAGGCCCAGTGGTGAAGTGAACTGTGGATAGACATTGTTGTGTGTCCATTCATCTTCTATCTTCTTTGGAGGAAGTAGGGTGCTGTTGGGAGCCAACCTGTCTCTTTTTGTTATGAAAAGTTTTTTTTTAATAAATGTCATATTCCCAAAATCTCTGAGCAGTTGAGGGCTGTTTATCAAGTAAAACTACAGTATAGAACCTGCCTGGAGAGCTGGGTCTGAGCTTGACCGCATTGGCTCTCAACTTAACAGGTAAGATTTACACTCATAAAATGACAGAAAGAAGAAAAACTGCTTGTAATAAAAGGTTAATGGCAGAACTGACAATATTAGAGAACAGCTTAATATGTTTTGTAAGAAGATTAAAAGTACATACCAGTTTAAAACCTGAGACTTACTGTTTTTGTAATCTGAAATGAGATACAATGAACAATTATAACATTACGCATAGGTGCATTTAAGTTACATGTATGAACACACACAGAGAGACTGAACAGGAATTGGATGAAGTGGATGCTTTGGTGAGCCCTACCAAAGGCATGCCACTGCATAAAACACACATGCAACAGAGTCAGCAAGAGGAATTTAGAGACAAAAACACAAGTAAACCAGGGGACAAGACAGGGAATACTTCAGTAGAGATGGGAGATCCTGGTCACTTGACAAGGCTCAGTGATAAGGTAAGAGAGTTAACAGTGGAGAACCAGGCAGGGAATACCTCAATAAAGATGGTGGAACTCGGTCACCTGACCTGACTCTTGGCCAAGATTGTGACGAAGTCACCTGACCTCAGTTAAGATGGTGGTAAGGTCACATGACCTCAGTCAAAATGGCAGCAGTCACACGTATGAAAAAGCCACAATTTTTGAGCTACAGGGATTGTAAGCTTAATAATAACAGAGATCTAGAGGCATGATTCGCCCTGCTGCTGGGCCACAATGCCACAAGCCGCAGAGGGGAGCAAAAGGCTGGAACTGAAAAAGCCACACCATGCCACAAGCCATGGCTGAAATTGGAAAAGAAAAAAACTCACTACCCAACAGCTAAAATCATGTAACCCCACAAATACCACAAGGCCTATAACTGGGACGTCTCCCCCTATAGACGGGGTGCAAATACCAGCACGAACACCCAGGACCCAAGAGAGGGCATCCCCTGACTCCCATGGGGTGCTATAGCCTGACTGGATTCAGTCATGGTGACTCAAAATCCAAAGGCCAGAGGCTGCTCTGAGTAGCCTTTTACGGTGAGGGAAAAAAAGAAAAGAAATGAAAAAAAGAGAGAAAGAAGGATCTGAGGGACCCTGGGCCCTCAGTCACTAGTGGATCAGCCCCGGGTCATTCCAAACACAATTAAAGCTGAGGAAAGCAATCAACAGGTGAATGCCAGTGAAGGGAACAACCATATCTTTGAAGACCCTGGTTGGGGGCAGTCCCTCCATCTCTAAGAACTCCAGAGGGTTGCCTAGAGCTCAACTGGTCAATTCCCTGGGTTCAAAGAAACAGTTAAGCTGAACAGAATGCAAACACTCACCATTGGATGGAACACGTGGGTCATTCTCGAGATAATCCCCAGTCACAGTTCCAGTCCCAGGATTCTCAGCCCCAAGATGGGTGCCTGGGGCTGGAGAGGGAGCGGGGCCTGGGACTGGAAGACCATCCGAGTCACAGCACCAAATGTTATTCTTTTTTTTCTTTAGGATTGAGACCATGTGGTCAGATCTCCAGTGGCGGTGGCAGCCCGGGCACCTGAGACCATGCCAGCATGTCCCCATGTGGCTGGTGGTCCCCAGCAGTGATAGGGACAAGACATAGACCATGAGGAGTAAAGTTGAACATTTATTAGGTGGATTATGGAGGGGAAAGGGAAGAAGAGGAGAGACAGAGAGAAAGAGAGGGAAAGAAGGAGAGAGCGAGAGAGAGAAAGAGGGGAGAGAAGAACAAGCACAGCTGCCTCTCCGGAGAGAAGGAACAGAAGAGGGGAAGATGAGGGTCTGCAACTGCAGACAGGGAGGAAGTGGGCGTGGCTTGTCTCTTAAAGGGACAGAAATCAATACAGTGACAAAACACCAAGATCAAAAAGCAAATTGGGGAAGTGATGTAGGATGTCCTTCTGTATATGTGATGCTTTTATTGGTTAATGAATAAAGTTGTTTTGGCCAATGGCTTAGCAGAGTAAAGCCAGGCAGGAAATCAGAACAGAGATAGAGAGAAAATTGACAGAGTGAGAGGAACACCATGTAGCTGCTGAAAAAGACACCCAGAACCTTTGCTGATAAGTCACAGCCTTGTGGAGATACACAGATTAATAGAAATGGGTTAATTCAAGATGTAAGAGCTAGCTAGAAATATGCCTGAGTCATTGGCTGAACGGCATTGTAATTAATATAGTTTCTGTGTGATTATACAGGTCTGAACAATCAGGAAATGAACGAGCAGCCTCCGGTTACAGAGAAGTAAAGGTATATTTGGCTTAAACTTCCATGTTGCTACTTATCATCAAAGTAAGTCAGGACAGGAACTCAAACAGGGAAGGAACCTGGAGGCAGGAGCTGATGCAGAGACCATGGAGGGGTGCTGCTTACCGGCTTGCTTCTCAAGGCTTGTTTAGCTTGATTTTTTTGTAGAACACAGAACCTCCAGCCCAGGGATGACCCCACCCACCATGGCTGGACCCTCCTGCATCAATCACTAGTTAAGAAAATGCCGGATCATATGGAGGCATCTTCTCAATTAAACTTTCCCAAGCTTCCCTCCTTTCAAATAAGTCTGGGTTGTCTATCAAGTTGACATACGACTAGCCATATTTTTCTATGTTTTCATTCTAAATTGGCACATGGTAATTGCAACTAACTTCATCGTATTACTTAACTTTCCAGAACCTACCACTGTGCTGAGCTGTAATTTAGTGTAGAACACCTGCCTGAGGCTCCTACCATTAAGAGCAATGACTTTACATCTCATGATGAAACCTGTTATTTTATAACTAATATATGCTAATAAAATTAAAATTTTAACATTTGTGTGTGTGAGTGTGTGTGTGCGCGTGCACGTGCATGCCATACCACATGTGACTTATGTTCACAAACTGTGACCACAATCTCAGAACCACAAGTTCAGATCCAGCCACTCAAACTAAAGAGGCCAATTATCCAACAAACTAATAGTAAGAAAACAGAAAGAAGATGTTTTCCATGTGGCCATACTGGGCCGAGGGACAAAGAAGTCCAGTGATCCCCTCAAGCCCTTCATTAGGGTCCTGAAGTGAGATTGAAGTTTAAACAGAAAGCTAGGGATTCGCACATGGAAACAGTCCTGGTCAAGGTTTGGTATTGCCCACCCTTGACCCATCATTGTCTGGGCTTCAATTCAGCCTGTAAGGAGGTCTGACAAAGTGTCATCGCTGTGTACAATCTACTCCTGGGAGAGAAGGGCCCCTCCCACAGGCACCAGTCTTCAGCATTTTCCTCCTTGTAGCAAGCGATTCCTGGGAGTGATGGGGGATTTCTAGTTTTGTGGGGTCCATAGTTTAGGTATTCTTACAGTCTGATGACAGACACACATATCTTTATAAAACATTTATTTCCGGCAGGTCGGTTACAGGAGGACAAATTACAAAAGTTGGCTTTCTTCTACAATGTGGGTTCTGGGAACTGAACTCTGGTCCTCAAGTTTGGTAGCAAACACTTCCACTCACTGATCCATCTTGACAGCTCCAGCTAATACAATTTTAAATAAAAAACTATTGGTGGGGGCTGAGAGGATGGCTAAGTGTTTGGAGCATTTGCTTCACTAACATGAAGAACAGAGTTCAGATCCCCCAGAAACCCACATAAATGCCGGGCATTTATGTGCATAACCCACCCGGTCAAAGAAACAGAGGACCCCCAGAGAGAGTTGCTCAGAAAGACAAGCTATATTGGCAAGCTCTGGGTGTGACTGGCAGACTCTGCCTCAGTGACTAAAATGGAAAGGCGGTGAGAGATAATTCCTGACATAAAGCTTGGGCCTCCACCTGCACATGCGAACGTGTGAGACCCGCACGTCTGCTGACATGCATAAACACGCAGGCATGCATACCCTACATACAGAGAGAAAAACAGAGAGAGAGAGAGAAAGAGAGAGAGAGAGAGAGAGAGAGAGAGAGAGAGAGAGAGAGATGATTTTACTTCTAAACTTAATTCTACCACTACAATTTCATGGGTCAGTAAACCGAGCCATGGGTGACCAACTCACCTACTCAATGTCAGGAAGCCAAGATGGCTACGCCTGGGGTATCTAGACTTCCAAACTGCTGCTCTCCTCCCTTCATCAGAGAACCAGGCTGGCTGTCACAGGTGCTTTGGGGCTGAATTCTCTTGCAAGTAGAGCCTAGGATAGTGATTTCTATAGCCTAGATCTGCTTTGGGAATGTCTAAGGCCTGGCCTTTGGCTCAGTGGACTCTCAGTGGTCTTCAGTTGGAAGGCTGTCAATGAATTCATCTGAAAGCTAAGCTAGCAATGCCTAGCTTTCTTCCTCCCGTTCTCTGAAATATGCACAGAACGATAAACAGTGCCGGGTGAACTCACGTAGACGTTCCCGTGGAGGTTTCCCTGATGAAGGCCGTGTGCCTCAAACAGCCTGCCTGTGTGTACAAAAGTGGACCTGGCTGCCCGGTTCTTCCAGCAACCGTCAGTCCCTACCTGTCACAGGGCATAACTGGCATACCCCACCCCTTAACCTAAACTTGTTCAGCCTGAGGGCTGGGCTGCCCTTCCCTATTTAATCCAGCCATTTTATCTACCTGTCTTTTCTGTCTACCCTTTACTCTCCTGGCTCTCCCGCCTCCTCCTCACGTGGCCCCACGCAGCCCAGGGCCTTGTTCACTCTGAATCTCTCAGAGGTCCCTGTCTCTGCTATGCTCTCCCTCTCAACTACAACAAACCTTCTCCACCACACCTAGGAGCACTCACATTCTTCCTTTTTTTTACAAAAAAAAAAAATTCTTTTTTCATCCCCATCATTTTACAACTCTAGCCATGTTATTTATTTTTGTCTAGTCCCCCTCTGTGTCCTCTCAAGAATTGTCTTGAGCATTATAAAGCCATCAAGTCATAAAATACAAGAACTGAAAGGGAAAATATAGAATAGACAACCAAATTAAAAGTGTTATACTAGTAACCCAAGATTTATTGAGTGAAATGGTTCATCACGTGGTGCCTGCCTGGGGAGCTGGTGACAATGCTTACCCCAAGTTCCTGGCAGGGGACCTGCCCACTGTAAACTCAGGCAGGAATCTGTTCTGTCGCCCACCCGTGTGGCCTTTTGACAGGAGAATTAAAATTCCTAACATCTGTTTTACACAGTTCCAGGAATAGCAATGTTCATGCCAGAGACATTGCACTGAGCACATGAGAAATCTTGAGAGGAACAGCGGCGTGAGATAGCCAGCACCACTTTTCTTTGTGTTCTCTCCCCGACTGTGTGCCCGATTTCTTTCCCACGGTGCTAGCTGTGTCTTTCTGAAGCTGTGCGCATCACGTCTGAACACCCAGTTGCTCGTGGCACTCTTTGGCCATCCTCTGCCTTGGTGCCATTAGGCATTGCCCTCTCACCGTCACCACCCATCTTACCCTCAGCTTCTGTCTTGACTTTGTCACTCTGAGGTCCAGAGCCGTGTCGTTTGGAGGTCTGTGAATATTTCGCTCAGTGAAACAAAGCCCTCGCTTCCTGGACATGGCTGTAAAGGTGTCCATTTCTAGGTGTGCTCAAGTCATCACAAAACAATGCACTGCCCACAAACAACCAGAACTCGGTTCCCTTCCTTTGTCGGTGTAGAGCGTCTCCTGTCTCTGACGTACTTCCTTGTCGGTGTAGAGCGTCTCCTGTCTCTGACGTACTTCCTTGTCGGTGTAGAGCGTCTCCTGTCTCTGACGTACTTCCTGGTTGTCGCCATACCTGAATTCTGTTCTCTCCTAGGAAGCCTCCCAATGCAGACACTTCCGTGACTTTGCAGAATTGTTCTCTCCTGTCGACGTTCTACAACCAGCTTGTCCGTGTAGCCCACTGATCAGTGATTTCGTTATTGCTAATGCGCTCACCTGGTCTCTCCCTTTAGACACCCACCCACCTTTCAGTTACCAGCCAGGCCAGTGTTTGGAACTGAAGAGATGTCTCCTGGCTGAGCAATTTCTCAGCCTCATTGTGGAGTTCGCCTTTTTATAACAAAGCCCTTAGAATGCGGGACATTGTGCTCGTCCATTTTATTTGTTTATTTATGTGTTTACATTTATTTTAATGTATTTACTTTATAGAGCTGTGGATCAAACCCAGGGCCTCACAAGGGTTAGGCAAGTGATTAACATTCATTTATACCACCTACCTTGATAAAACAAACAAACAAAAACCACTTTAGACCCAGACCCGGAAACTTACCCAGCAGTAGGGAACCCAGGGCCATCCTGTATAAAAACACTGCCTGATGTCTTTTTTGGTTTACCTCTTAGAAGTTAGTTGGTATGTACAGGAACATCCCTCCTTGGGTTCCATATTCTGCACAAATGTGGATCTTTGGGAAATGGACTGATGGTTATTTAGAAGCTGAAGAAAACATTTTCATAAATGCCTCTTGTGAGGCATCATCCCTACGTGAGCTTGTGAAACCATCAGGCTTTCTTTCAGTTTCTAATTGAGTGAACTCTGAATAGAAATGGCCCAAGACCAACAGCCCAAACAGCACTGAATGTTCTCGTCTACCTTATTTAATTGCATCTTTGTTCTCGCGTCCAATGGGTCTCTGTAGATCTTTCCTTGGCTAGCTCTTCAGGTATGTGGCACTGTTGCCACCTTTTTTTTTAAAAAAAAAAAAAAAAACAAAAAAACCTTTCTTCTAAATACCTATTCCTCCCTGTTTTCTATTAACCTTCTCCTTGATAGTAACTAATATTTAACAACCCCTGGTTTCTCTATTGCTCAGTTCTATGGCCAGTGCCATCCACAGAGAATCCACTTAATCCCTACCACAGCTGACTTAGTCTCAGGTGCCAATCCTCTAATTCAGGTAAGAGCACTGCAGCTCAGATGTGTCCCCTTAAAGACAAGGGTCATGCTTTCTGTAAGAGATAAAACCAGGACAGGCACTCTGACCTCGACCAGTATCCCCAGGCACCTTCTGTGAACGCCACAGTTCAGCCTTGACCTTCTCCTCGATCGCATCAAAGACTTCTGCAGCCCTCCTTAGCCTGGCAGCCAGCAGTGCTGGGCTTCCATTGTGCAGCCTTACCTCCAGGCCCATGTACCGCCCATCTGCTGGACTTCCCTTGGAGTCTCTAGACTAGCAACTCTCAACCTGAGGGTCGCAGTCCGATTGGAGGTCACATATCAGATGTCCTGCAAATCAGATATTTAAATTATGTTTCATAACAGTAGCAAAATTGCAGTTATAAAGCAGCAACGAAATAATTTTATACTCGGGAGTCGCCACAATATGAAAAAAGGATTAGAGGGTTGCAGCATTAGGAAAGTTGAGAGCCGCTCCTCTAGAGGTGTCATGAAAATATCTCTGCTCTCCCACTATTTACTAGATGTCTTCCAGTAAGTAAGCAGCAGCAATTCATAAAACCCACAGGCACTCCCTGAAGTCCTGGCTCAGAAGGCTTGGTATTCAGTGACGTCAAAGCTGAAGGGACTCCCTTCTCCTCCATATCGGGAACAGAACTGTTACTTCCCATATTTCAGATTTTGGTAGATGGCGTCTCTCAGAAGCCAGGGTGTGATTGGGGTGGAGGTGGGGCTCAGTAATGAACTTAATTCTCTTGCTCTGAAGTATAAGAATATAAGACAAAGGGGCCTAAAGTGATGTCTGAGAGCCTGAGCATGCCAGCACCTGCTCACTACCTGGAGCCGACCTGAAAGCCACATCTCCTGCAAGAGATACTGATACTAATCCTTCTGCCTCGATAGCTGTAGTATCTCTCTGTTTCCAGTCCACTGCCACGCTTCAGGAAGACTGCCATTTACTACCGGGCCATTGCTCACAGGACAGTAACCACCTAATAACTCTTGCCACCTGGGCTTTGCCTTGAAGTCATTGGACCATCTTCCCATGTGTTTCTACTTGGACTCCTTGTACAGCATCTGCGCTACTGCCCTGTTGCATTATTAATTTATTATTATTATTATTATTATTAATTATTGCCGCTGTTAACCATCCCTTGTTGAGTTTTATTTCTGACTCCTGGAGAGTCCCTTAAGTCTAAATTACTTCTTGTTACATTTTGAAGTTAATCATTTAGTTTTTATTCAAATACTGTACTGTAACGAAGACATGTTACTGGTAAGATTATCCACTTTGTTTTCAGGATAAATCAAAGTGACTTCACCGCATGGCTTTTGAGCAGGGGGGAGGGGGTTGTATGGATGTGATCAAGTCCCAGGCCCCACTCCCCCTTGGAGAAGAGTCCAGGATAGAATATTCTCCAACGGGTATTTTCCCCCAAAAGACATGCAATTCTGGCATTTGCCTTTCCTTAAATTGCACTGTCTGCAGTGGAAAGTCCAACAAAATGGGTTCCTCTCCTGCCTGATCTGAGGGACTGGAGGACCAATGGCTGAAGTAAAAACACTTCACACTTTTATGGAAACCCAAAACACTTCTGATGTTGAAGCCATTGTGCTGGTGACCGTGATCTGGAAAGTAATTCTATGTACTCATCCACCCTTGACCGGATGCTGGCTCGTTGTTGGTTAGGACTTCTAACATAATTAACCAAACCTATCCATTTTAATGAATACAGTGTAAAGATCTGCTGCATGTTTCAGTAACAGAGCTGGGAAGGCATCTCATTGCTAATGGTTTTAGAAGTACAAAGCAGACTATATAGATTAAGGAAATTAAGATAATAACAATTGTTTGTTCTCCTTATAACAGACTGTTTAATTTTACCACACCCTCAGTTTCAGAACAACATCAGGCAGATGAAGGCTATGAGCTCCAGCATTCGGTATTGGAATGGTTGCCATGTGCCATTGTGTGTGCCTTGGCTTTTGATGTTACAGAGCCTCATAGAGATGAGGTTTCTTTGAGGATCAGAAGAGAATTAGGACAATGTTGCTATTGTTAAGACTATGGGGGTGTTTGCAGTTGAACTGAATGGGTTTTACACCGTGAATCAGGATGAGCCTATGGGGTCTGAGGCAGAGTAATCACAATTTAGATAAGCGATAGCACCCACAGGCTCGCATGT
Source organism: Dicrostonyx torquatus (assembly GCA_028555095.1). Classification (NCBI taxonomy): domain Eukaryota; kingdom Metazoa; phylum Chordata; class Mammalia; order Rodentia; family Cricetidae; genus Dicrostonyx; species Dicrostonyx torquatus. Next base: position 14,035,650 of record JAQHUG010000020.1, read on the forward strand.
TTGAACATTGGTCCCAGGTTTACGCTAATGAAAGCTTTGGACAATGGGGTGTCAGTGGAGGTAGTGGGGCACTAGGAGAGCAGACATAGTCTGTCCCTGGTTCCGTGTTGATCTCTTTACTCCCTTACTGCTCAGTGACAGAACCACACACTTCTGCCGCCAAGCCTTCTTCAACATGGTTCAAAAGAAGCCCCTCTGTTTAATTGTTTCTTTTGAATGTTTTTTGGTCACAATGACAAGAAAAACTACCCAATATTCAATGTGACTGAAATGTAGGAACAGGATAAAAACACAAATATAAGTCATAATTTATGTTTTCACCTATGGAACTGTTCGTCATAGCTGTGCATATACAGTGCTTTAGTAGAGAGGCTTCAAGGTGCTGGGAGCAAAGACCTGTATTTGGTTATAGCTGTCTTAGTTCACAGATTAAGATATTCACCTCTGTAGGGCAAGTTCAGGACCCTTATCTCCCTCTGTGAGTTAAGAATGCCAGCAGATTTAGCAGGCCCCGGGACTCAGAAGTAATTAGCATTTCCCCCTGTAAACATTTACAGACCCTCAGCATTTCCTTATCTCTTCCTATCAGCTAGGGACTTCTCCAGACCTGGCATTACAGCATCTTATCCTCCCCTGCCTTTTTGCTATATAATGCTCCTAAGAAAAAAAATAAAGTTGGCAGCTTAATCAGAATACAGACTTGCTGTCTGTTTCTCATGTCTCTTGCCCCTTTCATTCCTCTCCTTCAGGGTTCATGCTCCCAGTTCATTTCCCGCTGGTTGGGACATCAAGAGGCCAAGGTTTGTTGCTCACTTCCTTTCCTTCTGAATATTACAAGGGCCAAGAGGTCCTGTGTTCCCTAATTAAAATGTAGAGTTTAAAATTATCTTTTAGGAACTTTCCTGAGACAGGAAGACGTGTTAGATAACGTTTAAGGCAACAGAAATCTACCTGTTGAGCCTACCTACCTAAATGCAGGTATTCAATTGATGAATGCTACCTAAGTATGAATTAGAAAAGACCAAGGGGATCAAAGGAAAAAAGCAGGTACTGTTTGGTGGGGACTTGGGAGATCTGATTTTCTCTATATCTCATTATTTTACCCTTTTGTGGGATTATACTTGGTAGAAGAAGATGCTCACTTTAGGATCAGCTGAGATCTACTCTTTAATGTGGGGTCCAAACACCATTAAAGAAAAAAAAAGCATAAATAGTTGGGCTGATTTTGGATGACAATGGTCTGGATAGGTCCTGTACAGCTAGGACCCCCCCCCAATATGGTTAAAGGTCAGGATGGAGGCCACCGACGAGAGGCCAAGCACTCATCTTCATTCTGCCTGTCTCTCTTGATGGTGGAGATGGAGCAATGTTTCCTAAAAGGACCAGGAAGATAAACATGCTCATTTCTGTTTCCACCACCTAAATCACAGTCTGCTACTCAGCAATTGCCTGGCCGGGCACATGTCTCCTCCTCACCCTAACTACCAATATGACGTTCTCCTTTCAAAGTGAAAGATTTCTTGCTAATTCTGCTTCTTCTTCTTCTTCTTCTTCTTCTTCTTCTTCTTCTTCTTCTTCTTCTTCTTCTTCTTCTTCTTCTTCTTCTTCTTCTTCTTTGGAGACAGGGTTTCTCTGTGTACTTCTGGCTGTCCTGGAACTCTGTAGACCAGGCTGGCCTCCAATTCAGAGATCCTTCTGTCTCTGCCTCTCAAGTGCTGGGATTAAAGACCTGTGCCACCGCCACCTTGCTTTGCTCTTTTTTTCCCCCTTCAATTACTGGAATTTAATTTTTTTCTTTTGAGTCTATCATAAAATCAAACCTCAAAATGAATACCAAGGTGATCTTTCCATCAAGTACATTTTCAGTCCGTTGTAAAACAGCTTAGTTGGGGCCTAGATCTTCTGAGCTGGACAAATCTGCATGCATGTTCATATTTCCTCTGGAGAATTTTCTGGCTAATTATCACACCTGTGCCTGTCGATCTGATACTGTAGGCAGGGAATGTTCCCTTAACAAGCGAGTGCTCTGTCCATCGTTTGGTTGGTGCATGGCAGCTACCTTTCTTTTGTTTTACACGTGACAAGCTCTCTTTAGAAGCTTCACGGACATCTCCCTTTCATGAAGTAAACTCACTGCTACCCTTTGG
>JAQHUG010000020.1:14039779-14058966 GCA_028555095.1 Dicrostonyx torquatus
GGCTGCATGGCTGTGAAGTTCCCTGCAGTTGGGACCACAGCCTTAGTAGCTACCTGCTGGTTTGATTTGAATTAGCATCTAGCTGGTTGAGTGAAAAGGAATCTCTTCTGGGGACCTGCCTTTGACTCCAGCAGGGTGCCCAGGTGAGAATTTTTCTCTCTCAAGTTAGTTTTAGTGACTTGGATTTTTTCCTGTGTAAACAATTAAGTTTCTGGGCTGTGATCTTATGTTAGTTAAAACCAAGGTGAAGGGTAAGTACAAAATATTAGTAATTTGTTAAGGTAGCACAAAGGGCTGGTAGGTTACATCTTCCTGAATCTGTTGTTAGGGCAGACATATTACCTCCTGTATGAGGCTCCTTTCTTATCAGTGAGTAATGTCAATAAAGAAAGTGTGGGGGGGACTATTATTATGTGGATTTTGGCTATGAGAACAAAGGCTTGACTGAATCCTTTTCACACCATGGCTTCATAGTATGGGAGGAGATATCCAGTTGCCCTGCAGGAAGTCAGGTTTATACTGTGCTGGGATACTGTAGAAGCGAGAAATGACAGGATTTCACAAGTTTCTATGGAATTGACAGTGATTCATCCAAAGGACAGGTGTGCCCGTGGCTCTGCAAAACGGCTTCTGCAGGTGGAGTGTGCATATACACTTCCCGTGGATGGTCCAATAGATCTGCCAGTTGTACATTTACCGGATAACGCTTGTGGGCTCACCTCACTAGGACTCTGTTTTTCCCTAATACAAAAGATTGTTATGATTGCCTGGTGGAGGGAATGTTAAGCTCCGTTTTAGAGACTGTTCCATTCTGTTCTGTACACGATTCTCTGTTTCCTTCTCCCTGGTGGCAAATTTTGAATACCAGTTGTGTGTGCTTGCTGTCTTCCAAATAGTTGCACAATTCCAAGACAGAAGGATGGCGATGTTTCATCACCTTAGGTTGGACTAGCTAAGCTGTTACAGTTCACCTAGCTATCCTACTGATAGGATTATTTAAAATTCTACAGACATCAGCAATGACTTCTTACTTTGCAGGCCTCCAGCTGCACTTCACTTCCTGTGTGATGTTCATCACCACATTCCCAGGCTCTGATCTCTGCATTTTATAGACTCAGCTCCCTAGGTGCACAGGGACCCTTGCTAGGTCTCGAACTTGGCTCTGAGTTCCCTTTTTGAAACTGTTGACCCAGAGTTCCTCATGGTGATTGATAGAAAATAGGCCTTTATTCCTAACCTTTACTGTTCTATTAATTTAAAAAATCATGTATGAGTTGAGAACTTGGGAGAAATCTTAAATTAAGCATCCATATTTGATTACTGTGCTTTCTTTATGGTAGGCAAGACCCAAAACACAGAGCTACATAGCCAGCCCTGGGATTGGCAAAGTCCAGATGGCTAGAGCTTCCTCATTTCTCTTTCAGCACAGTGGGCATTACCATGTAATGGTCTGATAATTCTAGACTCAGAGCTTTTGGAAGTACTGGCCTCTCTGAAGCGTTTTCCTTAAAGGAAAAGGCAACTGGGAAGGTTGTGTTATAGCTCACTGGGACTCATGGGGAACTGATACAGGTGAAGCATTCAGAAGTGACACGCGTGAGGAAGGACTGGGTATGAACTATCCCCATGAACACATGAATACATTCTGTAGAAGTGTTATTTTACCAAAAGATTCTTCATGCCAAGCAATCTGACGGGCAATTATGGAAGCCACTCTTTTATACTGGCTCCTTAGCTCATCTGAAGACTTGTGTATTTGCTTTCAGGTTGGCTGTAACCATTAATTCAACCAACACTGTCTACCCCAGGAAACTTGTCCGAACTTCCAAACAAAGCAAAAGGCCCCCTATCCCATACTGCTGCCCCACACAGCTTTCCCATGAGTTAAAATACATTTTAACTGCTTTTATGATTTAGCTTGCCTATTAATTTTTCCTTTTACATTTTTGTTGGTTTATTTATTTTGAAAAAGGATCTGGTTTAGCCAAGATGGCTTTGAATTCTGTGTGTGATAAAGGTTAGTCTTGAACCCCTGGTCCTTCTGCCTCTACCTTTGAGATGCTGGGGTTCTGTGTATGTTCAACTGTGTTATCTTACACAGTTGATGAAAAGGCCCTTTGATGCAATCTTGGCCTATAGTGCTATTGCAAGATGAAGGAACCTCTGGGGTCTGTGGAAGGAAGATAGATCACCAGAGATCAGGCCTTTGAAGGGTGTATTGAGAACCTGGTTTCTTACTTTTGTCTCTCTTGTGCCCTGAAGGTCTTGGTTTTGTTTTATCATGTGTTCCCAAAGTATTATTGTATTCTTATGACAGAAATATAAAGTGACACGCTTAGGATCTCAAAGCCAACCAGTATTTAGGACGAAACCTAGATATCAATCGCCAGGTCTTAGTTTTGAAATTCTGTAGCATGTTAAGGTCTACAGATAATCTTTCTGATTCTATCTCAAGATTTACATACACATATATAGACATACAGGTGCTTAGAATGCAGGTCTACAGACATACACACTTTCTCATTCTAAATGCATGTGTGTTCATTATGGAAAGGTCAACAAGAGGAAAAAGAACACACATGCCATCACATAGGGACAGGTAATTGTACTTGTAAATCTTTGCTGTGAACCAGATTCTACTTGATGCCACGAGGACATACTATATCAGAGGAACGTCACTGAAGTCCATCATTGCCTCGCCTGCTGGCATCTACCTGTCTGCACTCATTGGAAATGGTGTATCGTGTTTTATTTCTTCAGAAATGAAGTCTTCACACATTTAAAGAGGTTGCTAAGTCTTTGCCAGTGGGACCATTGCTGGGCTTCCCCATCCTTTGTTACATACTCGGCTTCTGCTTTCTAACTTGTCTCTCCTGTGATTTCAAATCACTGAAATTCCTTCACTTCCCACTTCCCCAACTTGCTTTCCTTCTAGCATATTCTAAGTAAAGAAGAAACAACAATGAGTGTAGTTGAGAAACTAAGCGTCTTCTGTTTTGTAGTTGTGTGGCCCCGAGTAGGTAATGCCATCTTTCTGGGCACTGACTCTGTCATTTTTAAAAGAGAAGTTTGACTCACAACTTATGGGTTTTGCTCATTTTACTTTTAGTTTTGCTTTTAAACAAGGTCTCACTCTGTAGCCTAGGATGGTTGGAACTCACTGAGTAGCTCATCGGGCCTTGGACTTCCAGGATCTCTCATATGCTGGGATTGCAGATGTGTGCTATTACATCTGACTCAGGTGACTTTGATTTTTATTTATTTACTTATTTACTTTGTGTTTTTCGATACAGGCTGGCCTGGGACTTAGTATGTAGTGCCGTCATCCCTTGAACTTCCATGACCCTCCTGTGTTAGGAATGAATGCTGGGATTACAAGTACTGTGTCCCCATCTCAATTCCTCTTGACTCATCAAGGATCCCATTATGAAATTGCCTCATGTCAGATTATGAATGCCAGTAACCCAGTCTTTCAGAAGAAAATTGTATTACGAAGATTTATTAGCAACTTTCCTGTTTCTGTGATGAAATGCCATGACCCGAAGCCACTTATGGAAAAAATAGTTCATTGTGGCTTGTGGTTCCAAAGAGGATGTGCAGAGGAACTGGGAAGGTGCTGCAGCAGGCAACTGAAGCAGGAAGCTGGCTGTTCACGCACTGAGCCACACGACAGCAGAGAACGTGAACTGTACGTGGGACAAGCCTAAAAACCAGCAGGGTGCATTTCAGGCAGCAAGGCTGTACCTCCTAAGCCGTGACTACCCCCAAACTGTGCCACCAGAACAGGGAGCAAGTGTTCAGCTTGCTCAGTGTGAACATACGGGGGCATTCGTCATCCAAACCATCACAAAAGGTGATCTCATCTCAGTTCTGATGGATGCATTCACACGTTCATTCATGTTTTTATATATTCATTCCAGAGACGTTTGCTAAGACTGACAAACAGTAGCCGGCAGCCTCAACTTCCTTTGTAATGAGAATACATTAATAAATAGTGACAAGGTGACAATGGACACCTGCAATAGCAACATTTTGAAAGTAAAGGACTCAGGAAGTAAAAGTCATTTCGAGGGATCTTCAGTTACAGCTACAAAGGACACAAGATTTATTCAACCTTACAATAATTTTTATTTACTGAGTTTCATTGTTATACCCCCAATCAACAATATAATATTTCTCATGTCATTTTAAAATATTATTGAATAATCAGTTTTTGCTATTCTCCTACAGGGAGACGTAGAGATGATTTTGAAATTTCTACAGTGCCTTCCTGGTAAATCATTCCATACTCGTCCTCACTGGGGCTGATCTAATGAGCTATGGCGGGGCGCATGCAGATCTCTGTGCACTGATCAAATGCAATCTTGCTACACTAACCGCTGCTCAGAAGGGCTTTCTCGGTTGTGTCCTTTACACTCTTCAGAAAATTCTTGAGGTCAGTACCCCCAGTCCCTTTGTTTTCCACATCTGAGGGTTCCTCTGACTCGGAGCCGCCTCCAAGTCGCTGCTTCTTCGAAGGTTCCAGAATGTATGTCCTTACTATTTCAAAGTGGAATTTTCTCAGAGAGAGCAGGCCGTTCACACATGCATTATATGCGTTCTGCAGGTCTTCATTGCCTCTTGAAATGACAAACTCACGGACTGAGGGACCTGACTCTAAGGAGCGAAGGAAGTTGCGGTGGGCTGGAGGCATGTACTTTCTCATCTCCTGGAGGAATTCTGCGGGAGATCCTACAGTAAGATGAAGACAGAGAAGGTGGTTGGAGAGAAAGGAGACAAAGGAGTGCAAGGCCAGTCAGGCTGCGTGAGCATTATCCAAAGCCACTGTGGAGGATTTGAAGGATGCCCACCCCGAATGACTTGCTGCTTGCTGCTAACATTGCCTATTACTCAAGACTCCTATTAGTCCTGAAGACAGAATTTGCAAAACGCTCCTAATAAGATCTTTCGCCTGTGGTTGCTCTGCCTCCCTTCCCTTTTGGCTCCCCTTCTCTCCTCTCCCTCTCCATGACTCCCTCTCTCCTTGCTTTATTTGGTTCCTACTGGACAGGATCTCACTCTATAGCTCAGGATGGCTTTGAATTTGCAACACTTCTGCTTCAGCATCCTGAGTGCTGGGATTATAGAGGTGCAGCTTCACACCTGGCTCTTGCCTTCTTGCTTTTCCATCATACCGGATCCTTGCAAGAGGCTGATGGTACAGAAAGGGAACGTACAGTCTGCCCTTAGTCGATCATAATGCCTAACCGAAGGGTTGGAGCAATCTTTTTAAACATGTGTCTTAAGTTTCACCTAGCACGGTGCTATCCTCTATGTCTCCTAAGCTTACGAAAACACGAAAGTGGAAAGATTTTTCTCTCTCCCTCGAAGACCCTAGAAAGCATTTAGTAAATGCAGTCAGTGGGTGCAAGCCTCACTCTGGGTTGCCAGACTGTGGGATGTTGCACACCAGGGCAGTATCAGTCCTTTGCTGTCACTGAGGCCCCTGCCTCCCAGCTTCTGCTCACAGACGTGTCTCATTTTCAAGCGTATGACCCTGGTGATGGCTGTGTGTCAACACTCAGTATAGAGAATGATGAACCTGGGTTTGAGCTTTGGCTCATCTGGGAAAAGGGACGAGAGTCCTGAAGGCTCCAGATACATTCAAGAGAGAGGCTGCTGGGGAAGATCCTTAACCTGCATTAAGATATAGTCCCGTTAGTAGAAAAGAAAATACACGCTCTCGTTTCTACCCACCTTCGCCAGGGCTATGCTCTATTCCCAGAAGGATGTCGAGGCACTGAAAGATGCTGCTCTGGCCTGCGCTGCCCCCTGCAAACTTTTCTGGGGTGTCCGAGACACCCTCATACAGCAGACCCTCTGGCAGCTTGGGGTTGCTTTTCCAGCTAGACCAAAAAGAGAGGGAAAGTCCTTTGAATTAACTGCCAGGTGAAAGATCTTACACTCGTAGTAAGTTCTCCCATACGCCCTCAATCACCTGTTTTTGTTCATGAAAATAATAAAAAGCGTAGTTTGGAGAAAGTTTGACACACTTTCTGAATGGAACCTTACTTCACCCTGGCTCAGATCATTCTCTCTCTTTGCTCTGAATCATTTTCCCCACCCCTGTCCCAGGGACTCCCTGGCCAAGAGTCACCAAAGAACACAGCCGTGCTTTCTAGACAACATGGCTGTGGATGTGAGCATACGAATCATTATTTCAATCCAAAGACTAGTAGAGGCAGCAATTGGGATCTGCTCTGTTCTTTACATGAGTGGAGAAAATAAACTCAAACCACAGACTACGTACCCAGACAAATATATGCGCAGAACATTGAAAAACTGGTTTGGATCCACAAATTCTGTGAAAAGATGCAAGTATTTATTTTACTTAGCAGCATCGGCGGTATGCAACCAACTCCACAAACCATAAACAATCACCAACTTACAATAGAGGCTTCAGGCAGACCCAGGGCCTCCCGGGCAAGCACTCCTCTCCTCTGTCCTCCCCTGGAGAAACCTACTCATCACTCGCCTGCACCCTGCCAAGGGACCAACTAGCCACGGCCATCCAAATGAAACTGTCAGCATTGCACAGCACCGCTCTGTGTGCTTCCCGACCCAGCAGATGCAATGCTTGCAAAAATAAACCAGGAGTGGGCATGCAGCTCAGTGGGAGTGTGCTTGCTTAGCATGGTGAGCTCTAGGTACCATCACTGGGCATGCAGCTCAGTGGAGTGTGCTTGCTTAGCATCCGTGAGCTTTGATACCATCACCAGCAGCATATACACATACTCACAGGCACACACACCCGCAACACACACACACACATGCAGTAGCCCCATGGGGTCCATTCACTGGTCTTCCTAAAACATACTGACATCTGATTAGAAGGGCTTTCTCCCTCAATAGACAATCAGCTGCTGCTTCAACTCAAACAAAATCCCACTTGTTAAACTGGGCCAGAAAGGCAGATTTCCTGCCGCAAGCACTCCTTTGCACTTGTGCATTTTCTAGGGTTTCTACTTTTTCTACTTCAATTTTGAAACAATTCTTTTCTCTGTTACCCCAGAGTGAAATCTGTGAAGAAGCAGAGTGAATTCAGACCAGAATCTGGGTTTTTCCAACACTTAAATCGCCTTTGCATTCAACAGGTTTCTTCGTGGATTCTAGTGACAAGCAAGGAAGTTCCTCTGTGTTAAAAAAGACCCCGCTTTGGAATTCTGGGTTCCTTGTTTACTATACCAGTGGTGCAACCGTATCTCTCTGACTTTAGATTTCCTTTCCTGAAAAAGGAAACAGGGAGGTCTTCTCCTCAGAAGTGTAATGATGCAGGGAGATGGATAGGCACTCAGTAATGGGTATCTTGCATTTCCTTTTCAAAACTCTTTGCTCCAGACACCCGACACTTAGGTCTGTGAGCTCAGAATACGCACCACCGGCAGTACTTACCACGCATCCTCTGGAAATATGTCTTGGCCTTTTCCAGACTCTCAGCTATATCTTTAAATGCCTTTTCCAATGCTTTCTGATCTTGATGCTGTACTGCACTGGATACAGTGGGGACTGCCTAAAAAATCAGGTTTAACAATTAGAGGTCTGTAAGCTCCAGGGGAAAACACAGGCACAGGACAAATGGTGTCTTACTCAACAAATCAAGTTCATGTTTCTGTCCTGCCTTCTTGTGTGTACATGGATGTATATGAATTTGTAGACTTCTGTGGGTGCACGTGTGTGTGTGCACATGAATGTGGAGGCCAGTGGGTGCACATGCATGTGTGCACATGAACGTGGAGGGCAGAGGTTAATGTCCAAGGATCACTAGGAGCTGTTCCACTACTTAAGAGACAGGACTGCTCATTGACCTGGAGCTCACTAATTAGGCTGGCTGGCTGGCCAGAGAGCTCCAGGGATCTGCCTATCACCACCTCCGGGTCTCGCAAGTGTATCCCAACATGCCCAGCTTTTTCATGTGTCTCCAGGAGACCAGATTCAGGTGTCATGCTTACACAGCGAGCATGTCAATCCACTGAGCCATCTCTCCAGGACTCTGGGTTTCTCTTCCCAGTCAGAACAATCACATTTACATACAAATCCCTTTGGAGATTTTTATTTCTCGATGAAATTCCAAATTTGATTCTAAATGCATGGCCCCTAGATTTCATATTTCAGGGAGATGTACAAAACAAAAATATTTACTTTTTAGCAAAGGATGCATTTCCTCCAATTTTTGGACCAGCGTAAAGTCAGCTATGCTACTGTGATTTAGTTGCTACATGATTGCTCTGCTTACGTGAAAGGGACGGAAACGGCTAAGGAAGAGCAGACATACTTGGATGGCAGAAGAAGCCGCGATTTCCACCAATAGGGAGACGAGGAAGAAGCCTTTGCCACAGTCTCCGCCAGGAAAGGAGAACAGAATGTCCATGTTCCTGAGAAAAGTCACGGTTGGCAAAGCGTTCAGGAAAATGAACGGCAAATTTGTAGAGCAACATACTTTCCCAGCATCTTTATTTCTACTTTTTTATGAATGTATTTCTATATATTTAGCCTAATTTCATCTAGGTGAAATTACACTTGTGTCATATGGCTTCGTTCCCCAACTTTTACAAGTTTAGTGTGGTATGTTGTGTCCTACTCTCTCTGCTTACACATTGGAGAATCCTAAGAGTCAGGTACTACCTAAAGATCATGTGTAACATGGATCTAGAAACCCCATAGTAGGTCTGTTTCCATACATCGTACAGGCATGCATATCGTCATGAGTATATGCCCAAAGCCCCGAGTTCTAGTTCTAGTAAGCCCTGCCCACTCACCCCACCTTGTTCCACCCCCATCACACTGGATTCTCTTTTTCTTTTCTACTGAAGTCTTGGTATTGTCGCAACTCTGACTTCAGAAGCTGTGTATCTAGGAGTTTTGAAGTGTTTAGATTCTTGGATCCTAGAGCTTGGCCATGCCACTGCTTGTCTGCTGTGAGATCCTGTTTGAAAAGTTCTTAATTTAAAGATACTATTTAAACTCTTGGCCATCACCTATGGGACCATTCATTTCCCCCTTTTCCCACGGCTATTATTTATGACAGTGCAAGCTAGAGGCCTCCTGTTCCAATAATGCATCAAAACGTTTGTGACTCCAAAGACTTTGACCGTCACTATGTCTTAGGCTATAAACACTAGCCCTCTCCCATCTTCCAGATTCCCCCTTTCAGTCTTCTGTTGAGTAGCACTTATAGCATTTTATTTTTTATAAGTGTATTTCTATATATTTAGCCTAACTTCATCTAGGCAAGATCACACTTGTGTCACATGGCTTAGTTCCCCAAACTTTGCAAGTTTAGTACATAGATCAAAATTGGCAAGGATTGGGTTAAAAAGCACAGAGATAGGCTCTTAGGTGATATTATTAACTGCTTCTAGTCCCAAAGGTCATGGGGGTCACAGGCATAGATGTATGTTCTTTTTGTATCTGCTCATATTAATTTCATGCACGTAGACTCAGATAGCAGCTTTGCAAGGATCTGTAGCTACAATATCAAATAGACAGAGTCATATCAATAGATACAATTAAGGGCTGGATTATTTGCCTTTTAAATAATTATTCTAATAACTTTCTTCTTAAATCCAATCATGTGGAATATCCCCATAAATCTACACTCACTTTAGATGGCAAGTAATTCTTAGAATAAAATAAGAACCAAATACTTACTCATATGTCATGGGCCTTAGAAGAGCAGCCACGAAACAATGCACCAATTGGAAGAGGGAAAGAAAACAGTTGCAAAACCAGGTGAATTTGGATATTGGTTCATACACTATGATTCAGTAGTGTCGAGACACGGGTTTAATGAAGGGAAAACATATTTTCTATGTTTCTCAAGATTACTTACCAGTGGTTCTCAACTATCTTAATGCTGAGACCCTTTAATACAGCTCCTTATGCTGTGGTGAACCCCAACTATGACTTGGGGGCACATGTGTCATGGTGCACATGTAGAGGTCACAGGACATTTTTGTAAAATCAATTCTTTGCTTCCTTTACTTGGGTCCCAGAGATTAAACTTGTTCAGCCAAGATGCCTACTGAGTCATCTTGCTAGACCCCAAATCAATAAGCACTATTTAGAATGTATTTTCTTGGTGCAGAGGAAGTAACTGAATGAAGAGAAGCAGGAAGGCATTTTCTGAGGTGACACACAAGCTTCTATAGCCGCCTTCGGGTGGTGACTGTTTGAGGCGTGGCCACAATAGGCAGCCTGAACATGAAGGCTCTCTGGATTTTCCTGACTGTATCCAGATACTTTTCATGCTCATAGAACACATTCGTAGTTATAGACACCACAGTCTAAGACGCCATACCCAACAACAGAAGCTGTGCCGCCCCAAATTACGGAATAAAGATCCTGAATTAATGGCATGCATCTCAAGTCCTGTTCTGTTCCTAGTTACATACCCATTGGGGTCCTTCTTCTTCCAATTTGCCAGGACACAGTCTGCATAAGACAGAATCGGAGGCAGTCCCAGCTTGTCTGAGAGTTGGCAGTAGGGAACAGCGATATTTCTGGGTAGCACCTGATTAAAACACACTGCTCATTTTTAGCCACTGAAACACCTTACCTTTTCTCATCTCACTGTTAAAACTTGTCCTGGAGCATGGACAGCACTTGGAAGCCAGTATGTAATTTTCTCTCCCACATCTCATAACGTAACCCTGGCAGTTGTTCAGTGTTCGTGTTTAGGATGCGGGTTGTTGCGGGCATAATTTGGGCACAGAAAGGAAGAAAAGATAAGGAGCCTGAAGGTTTGATTTTCTAATGACCCTGGGTTATTTTCACTCTTTCACCCATCCGTCCCATGAGACACCATGTCGGCTAGTGGCAGCAAAAGAAGGAAAACTCAGCTGCCCCTGGATTTCTTGGCTTTGTTAAGGAGAAGGGACGTGGCTCACAAGAGAAGCAAACAGCTGTTCCAGAGCACAGTGAAGAAGAAAATACTCCTGGATAGCTCTCTCTCTCTCTTTCTCTCTCTCTCTCTCTCTCTCTCTCTCTCTCTCTCTCTCTCTGTGTGTGTGTGTGTGTGTGTGTGTGTGTGTGTGTGGTGTGTGTGTGGTGTGTGTGTCCCTCTCTCTCTGTCTTTCTCTGTGTGTGTGTCTCTCCCCCTCTCTCTGTCTCTGTGTGTCTCTGTGTGTGTGTGACTCCCTCCCCCTCTCTCTCTGTGTCTCTCTGTGTGTGTGACTCCCTCTCTCTCTGTGTGTGTCTCTCTCTCTCTGTGTGTCTCCCTCTCTCTCCCTCTTTCTCTCTCTCTCTGTGTCTTTGTCTCTCNCTCTCTCTCTCTCTCTCTCTCTCTCTCTGTGTGTGTGTGTGTGTGTGTGTGTGTGTGTGTGGTGTGTGTGTGTGTGTGTGTGGTGTGTGTGTGTCCCTCTCTCTCTCTCTGTCTTTCTCTGTGTGTGTGTCTCTCCCCCTCTCTCTGTCTCTGTGTGTCTCTGTATGTGTGTGTGACTCCCTCCCCCTCTCTCTCTGTGTCTCTCTGTGTGTGTGACTCCCTCTCTCTCTGTGTGTGTGTCTCTCTCTCTCTCTGTCTCCCTCTCTCTCCCTCTTTCTCTCTCTCCGTGTCTTTGTCTCTCTCTCTGTCTGTGTGTATGTCTCCCTCCCTCTGTGTGTGTGTGTCTCTCTCTCTCTGTGTCTCCCTCTTTCTCTCTCTCTCTGTGTCTTTGTCTCTCTCTCTCTCTCTGTCTGTGTGTATGTCTCCCTCCCTCTGTGTGTGTCTCTGTCTCTCTATCTCCGTCTCTCTCTGTCTCTGTGTATGTGTGTATGTGTCTTCCTCCCTCTCTCTCTCTCTGTGTCTCTGTCTCTCTCTCTGTCTCTCTCTGTCCCTCTCTCCCTTTCTCTCTCTTTGTGTGTATTGCATGTTTATTCTGTTTTCAATAAACTTCTTTATACTTGGCACTTGTGCCAGGCATATTGATGCAGATTTGCTATCCCACAACTTGGAAGGATGATGCAGAACTGAGAGTTCAAGGCCAGTCCAGAATACAGAATAAGTTCCATATGTGCCTGTGCTTACATGGTGAGCCTGTGCCCCATGCACAAAACAACACAACAACCCGCCAGCTGTGTGCTTAGTATTCCTTTTAACTGGATAGTTGTGACTGTTAATCTCGATTTTCAGCTTGATGCTGATGAGAGTTGAATAGGTTCGTGCAGCATGGTAGTCTGGACATCTCTCAGAGGGTGCTTCCAAAGATTAGCTAAGCCTGAAAGATGTGCCCTAACTGTGGGTAGAAGGGTCTGTTAGGCAGCAGCCCCAGGTGGAATATCAGGGGAACATTAGGGTGTCTACAGCACAGAATCTCTGCCTCCATTCTCTGGTCACCATGAGATGGTGCTCCCACCACACAAGGCCAGGTGACTCTGGACTGAAGCCTCTGAAGCTATGGACTGATATTAATACTTCTTTCTTCTCTCCTGGAAGGTGCTTTATGAAGTATTTCATTGGTGAAGAAATCTTGCTTTCCCTATGGGTGAATAGTGCGTCCCCCTTAGTTCCCTGGTGTCCAAGCTGAGCAATCCCAATGGTTTTTTTTTTTTTTTTTTGGTTTTTCGAGACAGGGTTTCTCTGTGGCTTTGGAGCCTGTCCTGGAACTAGCTCTTGTAGACCAGGATGGTCTCGAACTCACAGAGATCCGCCTGCCTCTGCCTCCCGAGTGCTGGAATTAAACAGCTAGCACTGTGTTCTGAACCTGTCTGGCTTTTAACATCATTTGATTTAGAACTAGATGGTCTCATACGGTGTTTAAAGTAATCACGGTCAGAGTGAGTCATAGCTGGGGTGAGCATATATAACACAGGGAAAAGGTGAGGGACCCAAAGGCCACCAGGGCACAGACACTCTAGCGGTACAAAGTCAACACCATAACACACAGCCGAGGCCACGGTTTGGAGAAATCATGGCTTCAGATTAGCTCAATATACTTGGGGGTGGATCTAACCAAGAGAGCAATATCAGAATCACTGTTCATCAGATCATACCCACACATGCTGTGAACTAGTCATACATATGAACTTGTCATACATGTGAACTAGTCATATACGTAAACTAACTAGTCATACATGTGAACTAGTCAGCTGCAACTAGTCATACATGTTTCAAATGGAAATGCATTTTCTTCATCAAAGGTTTACAGACACAGGACCAGAGGAAAACAGTGAAGTATTTAGTAAAATAATTTGAGCAGACTTGGGAAAAGCAAAGGGAGTGTCCTAACACTTATCTATTTCAGTTAGCTTTGCAGAAGCAAAGAAAGGCAGAATCCTGACTTAGATTTTGCTCATTTATTTTTGCTTTGAAACAAACCCCTTCCTTACAATAAACTGTTGTATATTTTTATTGCCAGGATTTAAAAGTTGGACAAAGTTGTGATAAATTAAAATGTGCTTCACTTTGCCTTTCTTTCATAATTCTGATTTCCCTACTGAGTCTAATAAACATGTTTCGTGGGGGTTGTTGTTGTTTTAATGATGCTAAGACCATGATGGTCTCTTCATGCAGACTTCTAAATTGTAGCCCATGGAACCTAACACGCACAAGGTCCTGGGCTCAACCCTAGCATCTCACTTGGGAAGCACCAACTCCTCAGAGTCACAGACAGCAAGGATAATAATACACTTCTAAAATTTAACTTTTTGCAGCCCTAGGTTTCAAATCTAGGGCTTTCCATATGCCAGGCAAGATCTCTGCCATTGAGTTATCTTCCAAGCTCTCAAAAGTTTTAAAATTAATAAAAGCTGGAACAAATTTTCATGTTAATGAAAATCCAAGGTGAGAAATACATCCCCCCCCCAAATCTCCAAACCTTTCGAACGTCATCATCTCCTCGGTTCCACACATATGCCATGGTGATGTACCCCAGAGCCAAATGTGCCAGGCGCTGCAACCTGTGCCCTTTCAGCTCGTCGATGCTGAGTGTTGGCAACTGAGAACAGATGGAGAAATTTGGCTAACATCAATCCTGGGATTAAACTGTGGGTTTTAAAACCAGGGTTAAAATGTCAAGAAACTACACAGAAAGTTGCAAACCTTCTCAACTTCTTCTCTAAGTTTCCCGTTCTTGATCAGTATAGGAAGACTTCTAGCAATGCGGAGCCAGCCATCAAATGGAGGAGACAGTTCCTCCTTGAAAAGAAAACAAGACCAGCTTGTTGCAATTGCTCATGGAGGTCACTGAAAGTAGCACGGACTCTCCTGTGGACGGTCTAGCTTGCCTGTAGCTCCAACAAACCCCAACAAACACCAGCCAGGTGTTGCCACCTGACTGGTGCACAGGCAGAGGCCCGTGCTCCTTTCTCTCTTCCATTCACACCTTTCTATATCCAGCTCAAGATTCTCCCCAAACCTTCCTCATTACTGCATCCTGTACCAGTCTCCTCTCCATGAATCCACGGGTCATACCATTTCACACTGTGTCCCTTATTTTCTGATACTTCCTCCTCAGGTATATTCTTTGAATGGAAGAAAAATGAAATGGCATTAAAGTCACCAATAAATTAGGCACTGCACCCAGTTCCACCTATATATTTCTCATATTCCACAATGGCCCAGGAAGTGGTCTCTCTCACACACATTTAAATATCCACCTGCCAATTTTTTTTGTGTTGTGTGTTAATTTGTAGCTCAAACAAGCATTTCCAGTTAGCAGAATCAAAGCTGCGTTGTGGTCCTAATTTATCACTTGCAGAGCCTGGCATTACCGAGCACTTGGGGCCTGATCCGTCCTAAGTAGGTAGTAGTCAGGGCCCTGTGCCTCTAACTTTTGCAGTCTGAGGTAGGGCAGCA
Organism: Dicrostonyx torquatus; assembly: GCA_028555095.1. Lineage (NCBI taxonomy): Eukaryota > Metazoa > Chordata > Mammalia > Rodentia > Cricetidae > Dicrostonyx > Dicrostonyx torquatus. The sequence goes on from JAQHUG010000020.1 coordinate 14,054,589, forward strand.
GAAGTAGGACAGAGTCTGTGTATGCACATGCGTGTGTATGCATGTGTGTGCATATGTGTGCATGTCTGTATGTGTGTGCATGTGAGAGAGAGAGAGAGAGAGAGAGAGAGAGAGAGAGAGAGAGAGAGAGAGTGTGTGTGGTGAGAAGATAGCTTTAAGTGTGTCATTCACCTCACTTTTGAGACTGGCTGCCTCTATCCTGGAGCCCACCTATTAGGTTAGAGTGGCTGGCCAGTAAGCCCTAGGAACTCATTGGGAATTCAAGAATACACCAGCTCAACGGTTTGTTTGTTTTATTTTGTTTTGTTTTAAGTCATATTATTTGCATGCATGGCACCCAGTGAACTATTTTCCTAACCTATGAACTCCCAGCACAATTTCCGACAGATTTGTTGCCTACCATAAATCTTAGCAACCTCAGCTTATGATTGCTTTCTTTATTTAATCCAGAACAATCACCTCATCACTTAAAGGAAACGATTGACGGGCTCTCACACTCCACTGAGACGTGCTGTGCATGTACTTTGGGGGTGGGGGCGGGGAACCGGCTAGGACCTAGGCTGACGTGGGAGGAGAAAGCATGGAAAGTAAAGCCAATGGTGGGGAGGGAATGCTGTAGGCGTGATGTCTACTTCCTCCACCACAAGCTATTTTCGCCCCCACCTTCAAATGAAAATGAGATTCAAATAAAGAAATCTCCCAAATCTCGTTTACAATCACACATCGCCAGTGAGTTCTACAGAGATACAAGCAAAGTCCCCTAATGAACTCCAGAACTCTGAACCACACCCACAGGGAGATCTGGTTACTCCTTCCCTGGAAACCTGTAGCTTCCAGCTACACCGCAGTTTCTCAACCCGTGGGTCGCGATCCCTTGAGGGATCGATAGACCCTTTCACAAGGGTTGCCTAAACCTATCGAAAAAACACAGATATTTAACAGTAGCAAAGTAACAGTTATGAAATAGCAGCGACAATGATTTTAAGGTTGGGGATCGCCACAACATGCGGAACTGTTGAAGAGTTGCAGCATTAGGAAGGTTGAGAACCACTGCGCTGGACCCTGAGGTGGTCAATACTTACTTACATAGGGACCCGGTACGCGGAGACCTCAACACTAGGTACGCCAGGGTACCCGAGGATGCAGCCTCCAGGGCATTGGTACCAGGCGTGGTGCCCTCAGGCAGGGAGAGCCTGGGGATATGCGCAAGACTGTAGTACCGCCCTCGAGGCAGCAAGCCAGCGGATTGGATGAGAGTTGCGGGATGCTCCTCCTGAGCCCGCTGGGCGCACACTCCAGAAAGCCCCAGGTGGGGCAAGCTGGTACAGGCTCGCGGCTACCCTTAACTCTGCAAGGTTCCAAGTTCCTCGCCAACCCGGGAATCGCCTTGGTTTTCCATATCTTATATCTCAGTCTCTAACCCAGTGACCCCAAGACGCGTACCTTCCTGGCATCGGGCTCTTCCTGGCTGGGTCCCACCCAGTGTCACTCAAGCTCAAAACGCTGCTGTTTACTCTGGTTCTTGGCGGGACTAGGTGAGCACAGGCCACCTCTATAGAACTAGCTTGCCTCCATCCTATTCTCCGTAAGTTCTCATAATGAAATTGTTGATGATAAACTGATATGCGTGGCATTCTTTACCTTTCAATTTAGTGACATGGTTTCTGTTTGTTCAGTAGGTTCCTGGGTTTGTTAATTTGAGATGGTTGAGGCAATTCTCCTGCCTCTGCTTCCCGGGTGCTGGTTTTGTGCACCACCGTACCTGATTGAGATGCGTGGTGTTTTCAAATGCATATCCCCTCCACCCCCGCCCGCACACACATCGCACTTCGAGGCTAAAACTCGCACAAAAGCACAGTCAAGGCAGTTCAGACCCTCCTGTGAATTATGCAAACGTCAAGCATTATTAATCCTAAACAAAAGTTACTTAATATGCCATCCCATTTATCGAAGTTAGTGAGGAACACAGACTTGACACATTTGATATAGTTCCCAAGAGGGAGGGAAATTCCCACGACTGGGGCCATTTGACTGTTGCCTTTGAAAAGGTGGTTGCTAGAAACCCACTTCCCTCTACAAGCGCTGTTGCCTTATAAAGCTGAAAGACGTCCCATGCTCTCCGACTCTCCTTCCATTTCCACGTTAGGAAAGTAAGGAGCACACACATGAGTGGGTTTGGAAGAACAAACACTGAAGAGCAAGGAGGCTCGGTTATTTGTACCCTAGCTCCAGGTTTGAGAGTTCTTTACGCATTCGTTCAGGAGAAGGTGAGGCACAGTTGCTTATCCGGAAATTCGTCTGTCAAGATAAACAATGAGGCTAAGACAGAGTTCTCACTTATATCTCTTACCAGTGGATGTGGCAGAGCAAAGCCCACATCTTCGTCTATGTGGTATTCTTCAAGGATCCTCTTAGAACCTTCCATAGGAGATATTTTACTGTGTGCCATTGCTGTCTACTCCACTGACCCCTCTTGGCCACCGAAGGAACTGAAGGAAGCTTGTCTTTATAGACATGTTGGGCCAATCCCCACAGCTGATAGGTAGGTAGGCAGGGCAGGGAGAAGTGGCTTCCCCTTGGGACAGTTTCATTTTCTATTTTATGTATTTGTAATTCGGCAAACAATAAAATTACAAAGCATCTCGATTCATCATATGAAGAAACTAAACATTTGTATTTCTTATCAGATTTATTCCTCAGGGACATCAACTGTTGGCTATGATGTCCCTGGGTTCCCAGTACACATTATGGTGGCTGAGTACATACAGAGGCCTCAGCCTTGGAAATGCTTCCACCTTATCGGTGACTTAGGTAGCCACCTGCTACCCCAGTAGGAGAATTGGGAGTTCAAGCCGCGATGGGCACAACTGAAATGAACAGAAACCTGAAGACAGGTGACCAGGGGAAAGCATTTTACTTTAGAGAACCTTTCCAAGTTTGAGTCTAAAATAAAGAATATCACGATAGCTGTGACCCTAACTACTATAGTTATCTGTTATTGGCTTTTACATAAGCTCCCATAGGTCTTTAAAATTTTCAGTGTCAAGTCTCAGTACCCTGAAGCCAACCTGGGAGACAGAGGTTAGCCAGCCTCTTCAGAGCTGCAGAGAGCAAGAACATTTCACGGCCTGAGCAGATCCGTACGCAGACCTCCCTCCTGGGTATCTTACCTTGATGTCTGTCTGTGTCAAGCCTAATGGAGGGCACTCTTCTTCACATGGCTAGTGAGTCATTTCTTGGTCATCCACCTTTTCTATGGCATTTGGCAACAACTTTGCACCTCTGGGGATTTTCTAGTATGTTCAAGACTAAAGCAGAGGTTCAAATAATGAAAAATATTTCTCAAAATCCAAAATTGAGACTCTGTTTGATAAAGGCCTACAGAGTACACCCAAGCTTAAGTCCACTTTGATGCAATGGTTTCTGCTTTGTGTTTTTTATCTTTATTTTATTTTTAATTTTTAAGGCAGGACCTCAGTCTGCAGAGTCGTTGCTTGTTCTTGTGAAATACTGAACCAAAAGAAGTAACCACATTGTCCTTTCCAAGGATCAGAAAAAAAAAAAAGCAAAACCTTGTGCAGTACATTAAAAGACAATGAGGCTTATCATGCAGGCCGTCAGATGCTCTTGGGAACAAATTAATGAGCCGTGGCTCTGGAACATTCTAGAACAGTTCTGACATCGTTATCATGTGATGAGTTTTCTCTGAACAGATGGCTTTTACAAGAATATGCTCTCATTATAAAAAAAAAAAAGAGTCAGGAAAATCGAAACCAAAAATAACATAGCAAAGAGATTACAATGGTGGTGTAAATTAAGTGCTTCCTGAGAGTGATTCATTTGGAACCATGTCCAGGGTGGGGTCCTAAAGTCTTATTATATCTTCAAGGTAGGACACAAAGTAAGGTTTTCCACATGGACCCCTATCATTTCTAACAGAAAGAAAGATTCTAACACAGTATTGACAATTGGGAAATGTGTTAGTCTAAACACGGAATGAAGTTCTAGAAATTCTGGCTTGGAAAATGAAAAATATCTCAGGAATAGTTACAAAGAGCCACGGCTGGTGAAGTTTCTTCGTTACCCTGCTTACCCAGGTGCCTCCATCCCATCTTTGACGTCACACACATGTGCTTTATTCGCTCGCTTCTGTTTTGTGTCATGTCCTCCAGGGGCTGCCCATTTCGTGCACCTGAACTATATTGTACCCATCTCATCTTCTTGATTTCCATGTCCTCGGCTGTTTGCTGTGAGTTCCCTCCCCTGCTGAGAACTGCTGATGTCTGATTTCTGGACAGCATCATCATTCCATGCTCTCCCACAGACTCTCTTCTTCCTCTTGAGTTTCTCCCCTGTGACCTCATCACCAGCCAGAGAG